>CM031875.1:5655812-5666609 GCA_018697195.1 Certhia americana
GGGGGCGTGCCGTGCACGTCGGATGGGCAAGACGGGGAAGAGAATTAGACGGCCGTGCTATGACCCGCGTTCAGAGAATAGCCTGCATATGGGGTGGCACCCCCGCTGGACAGAACGTAGCGACCCACAGGTGGCATTGATGTCAAAGATTGGAGGGTCCAGGGGCAGATAGGTACCGGGTGGGGTCTCGGAGGCGGGGCGGGGTACAGGGTTTGTGACGGGAGCGGTGAAGGGGTACGGGCCGGGATACTGACAGGGGGTGATGGTGGGGGTCCCGGGGCAGGGCCGGGGTCCCGCAGGTGGGGGCAGCGATCCCGAGAGGGGTGCCGGGAGGCAGCGGGGCCAGGGGTCCCGAAGGGGGGTCGGGGTCCCGGAGCGGGGCGGGTTCCAGACCCGGCGGCCCCGGGTCCGGGGGGGCCCGGACGGTCCCGGGTCAGCAGCCGCCGCAGCCAGCTGCAGGGCGCAGGACGCGCCCACGGTCTGGACAGGGCTCGTGGCACATACCCCGCACTTGGGAGAAATTGTCCCGGCACAGGTCGGCTGCGGGAGCGATGGGATGTCCTGGTCTCGGGAACCTCCTGTGAGGGCAGCGAGGGAAGCCCCTCAGCCGGCCCAGCCCAGACCCAGGCCCAGCCCAGGCCCAGGCCCAGCCCGGCCCAGCCAGCCCAGCCCAGCCCAGCTCGGACCGGCCCAGCCCAGCCCGCCAGGCCAGCCAGCTCGGCCAGCCCAGCCCGGCCCAGCCAGCCCGGCCCAGCCCAGCTCGAGCCAGGCCCAGCCCAGCCAGCCCAGCCCAGCCAGTCCAGCCCAGTCCCCCCAAGCGTGGTGCGCTCTGTCCAGGGCTTCCGCAAGCTTTGGTCCAGCGGGGATTTTCCTCCCCAGAATTACGGAAAAAGGGCGACTTGCGCCGGGGGCGATACCGGTGTTGGGGCGTCCCTCTCACTCGCAGCGCTCCTCGTGGGGCAAACGGGTGCGGACGCAGATCTCCTTGTTGATGACGTACACCCGGCGGAGGCTGGAATTTTGGGATAGAGAAGGACGGGGGAGTGACGCAGAGGGGTTCCCCAATATCCCACGGGGGATCGGGGCCGCCCCCGCACGACTGTAGAAGCATGATCCGTTCAGGCACTGCTTGCAGGGCTTGTGCACGGAGTAGGCCGGGTGCAGGGGTACTGCTACATCCGACAGTCTGCGGACAGCGGGAACCGACAATCCCGGGAAATGTACGCTCGCACCTCGCCTTAACCCCGCCCCGAATGTCGCTGGTCGCCTCCCCGGAGGCAAAGCCGGCTACACGAGCGGGGCACGGCGGGGTGGAGAGGGAGGCGCGGTTGGGAGCGCACTCAACCGAGCGGTCCCGGATCAGGGGATCGTCTCAGCACAGCAGCTGAGGGGTGACAGGGGGACAGGGGCGACAGGGACAAGAGGGGACAGGGACAGGGGAAGGGGATGGGGGCAGGGGGACAAGGACAAGGGCAGGACAGAGGGACGGGGATTGGGGGCAGGGGACAGGGACAGAGGGCAGTGAAGAGGACAGGGACAGAAGAAGGGATGGGAGGCAGGGGGACAAGGACAGGGACAGAGGGCAGGGATGGGGGGCAGGGGATGGGGGCAGGGGAGAGGACAGAGGGATGAGTGGGACAGAGGTTGAGAGGGGACAGGGGGACAGGGGACAGAAGGATGGGGCAGGGAAGGGGAGACAGGGATGGGAACAGGGAAGCAGAGGGACAGCAGACAGGGGGACAGAGCGACAGGGGACGGGGAGCAGGGACAGGGAGGCAGGGACAGGGGACAGGAAGACGGCGGGCAGGGGACAGGGGGACAGGGACAAGGGGACAGGGGAAGGAATTTCAGGGTGCAGCAGAGGCCTCTCCCCTCTCCCGCCCTTTCCCAGGATTTCAGGGCAGGAGCACCCCAGGCACCCTCTGGTGGGGCTGGGGGTGCAGGGATGGCACAGAGAGCCCCAGACCCGGCTGTCACCAACCCGGGGACTGTCACCCACTTAGTGGGGCTGTCACCCACCCGGGGACAGTCACCCACCCGGGGACAGTCACCCACGTGGGGGGCTGTCACCCTCTTTGTAGGGCTGTCACCTACCTTGGGGTTGTCACCCCCTTGCAGGACTGTTACCTGTCTCGGGGACTGTCACCCACCCCCGGGGGCTGTCACCCGTCCCTGGGCACTGTTACCCCCCCTGCAGGGCTGTCACCCACTCCGGGGGCTGTCACCCACCTGGGGTCGGGGCCGGCACGGTTTCCTGCTGGGATTGCTGCTGGGATTGGAACCGGAACTGCTCCTCCGGGGCTCGGGGGGTGACATCTGCCAGCAGAGAGCCCGTGCAGGGACATCCCAACCCCTGACCCTCCCGTCCCCCCGGGCAGACACTCACCGTGGTAGTCGTAGTAATCCTGGATTTCTGGGGACAAAGCAGAGACAGGATGAGCGGGGTTTGGGGACAGAACACAACCCGCGGGAGCGGGACAGGGACCTCGGGAATTCTGGGCTGGGCCGGGAAAACTCCAGGGATGAACCCCCGCCACTTCCCACCAGGTTCAAAATAAGGGTTCAAAAAAGAATTGCATAAAATTCTAATAAAGGATTGGATAAAGGTTTAATAAAGATTTGGATAAATGTTTAATAAAGATTTGGATAAGGGTTTCATAAATAGTTGGATAAAGGTTTAATAAAAAATTGGATAATGGTTTAATATAGAATTGGATAAATGTTTAATATAGAATTGGACAAAGGTTTAATGATGACTTGGATAAAGGTGTAATAAATAATTGGATAAAGGTTTAATAAAATTTGGATAAGGGTTTAATGAATAATTGGATAAGGGTTTAATGAACAATTAAGGGAGCAATAAAAGCAGCAGAGGTGGGGCTGTCCCAGCCAGGGCTCTCACCTGCTTGCTGGTCGTACTGGGAGTACTGGACGGGCTCGGGGTAGGTGATGCCCTCGAAGCGGCTGAACTGTCCCTGCACCAGGAGCGCTGTGGGGCACGGGGGTCAGCGGGGCACGGGCAGAACCGGGATCCCCATGGACACCCCGAACTGGGATTCCCACGGACACCCCAAACCCGGGGCTCCCACGGACACCCCGAATGGGATTCAGGATTCCCACGGACACCCCAATTGGGCATTCCCATGGACACCCCAGACTGGAATTCCCACGGACACCTCAAACCCCGGATCTAGGATTCCCACGGACACCCCAGACTCAGGATTCCCACGTACACCCCAAACCCGGGATTCCCATGGACAACCCAGACCGGGATTCGGGGTTCCCTGCTCCCACCATCCCCAATCCCACCCGTCTGTGCTCAGGGCCGCGGGCCCAGGCAGAGCGGGAGGAAGATTTGGGGTGCTCAGGGGTGCAGGATCAGCCCCAGCCGGGGATCCCTGCAGCATCCAGGCGATCCCGGAGGCGATCCCGGAGGATCCCCCGCCCACCCCCGGGACGCTCCTGTATCCCCTGGGATCTCATCCCGCCGTGGATCTGGTGGGGGGAACGGGCTCCAAATCCAGCGGGGCAGAGTGGAAGGGATGAGAATTCCCGGGAAAAGGCGGGATCAGCTCAGCCCACCGCGGGTCTCGCTCCATCCCTCCGTATCCCGGAGCGCCCCGGGCATGCCGCCCCCCTTCCGCGCCCCCACGATGTTTTCCATGTGTCCTGCAGCCTCTGTGCCGAGCCTCTCGCTCCCAAAGTTTTCCTGGCTCCGGCTCCATCCCCTCCATGCTCGTTTCCATCCCCCCCCCGGGGGGTCAGGAATGTCATTTCCCTGGATTTTGTCCCGGTTTTGTGACACCTCCGCGTCCCCGCAGAGGGAGAGACTCGCTCGGAGTCATTCTCGGCCTGAAGATGAACCCGCAGAGGGATTTTGGGGGGAATTTCGGGGAATAATTAAATGGGTGACAGGGCAGCCACCCAAAAATCACTGGGACTTGTGACCACTTCCTGCTCATCCCTCAAATGATGATTTGGCACCAAATATTCACACTCTGCGCCCCAAAACCGGGTTTTTGGAGGCTTTGATCCTCAAAATGAGAGTCTGGAAGGTAAAAAGGAGGCTTTGGGGCAAAAAAATGGAGTCTTGGGTCTATGAAAAGAAACTTTGGCCTCTAAATTGGAGGGTTTGGACTTTCAAAACTGAACTCTGGGCTGAAAAAAACGAGGTTTTGGGCATTCAGATGAACTTTTGGACCTCAAAAAGGGTGCTTGGGACTGAGAAATGTGGGTTTGTACCATAAAAAAAAAAAAAAAAAAGAAGAGGTTTTCAACCACAAAATCAGAGCTTTGGGCTCCAAAGGTGAAGATTTGGGACCTAAAATTCACGTTTAGGAACCTAAAAATGAAGTTTAGGGATGTAAAACCGAGGGTTTGGAATCTAAAAATGAGGGGTTTGGACCTAAAAATGAGGGTTTGGGACACACAAATAATAGGTTTTTGTCTCTAGGAGCAGGGTTTTGACCCTAACAATGAGAGTTTGGACCCTGCCGGTGTCTCCGGGGGTTTAAAGCCGAGGAGGAGGGGTAGCGGGGGGTGGGAACGTGGGCTGGGCCGAGCGGAGCGGTGTCACCGGCGCCTGGGGACACTCACCTGGAAGACACAGCACCAGGAGCTCCGCCGCTCTCATCCTGCTGGAATGCCGGGGCGGGAGCGCGGCCGGGATGCAGCCGGAGGAGTCTGGATGTGGGGCAGAGGGAATTCAGAGGGAGGGGACACACCGGGACACTGTCCCCATCCCCCCGGAGAGCTGGGCTCCAGAAAATCCTTCCCCTCCAAACCCTCAGAAATCAGGGAATTCCCTCAAAAAGGCTTCCCGCCCCTTCCCAGGGGATTTGCAAGGAACTAGAACTGGAATATCCCAGGGGCAGAGAAGAGAGGAGAAACGCCGGGATGTGGGATCGCTCCCGGGATTATTCCCGGGGCGTCGGGATCGCTCCCAGGGTGTCGGGATCACTCCCAGGATGTTGGGATCGCTCCCAGGATCACTCCCGGGGTGCCGAGATCACAGCCTGGATATTGGGATTGTTCCCAGGATGTGGGATCATTCCCAGGATGTGGGATCACTCCCAGGATGTTGGGATCACTCCCAGGGTGCCGGGATCAGTCCCAGGATGTGGGATCACTCCCAGGATGTTGGGAACACTCCCGGGATCACTCCTGGGATGTTGGCAGCACTCCCGGAGTGTGGGTGGAAGTTCGGGGCTCCTTTCCGAAGGTTTCCAATTCCTTGGGAAAGGAGTTTTTTTGGGGGGATGCTGCGTTTGCTCGGGCCTCCCCTAAATCCCAAGGGACGTGGGGATTTGAGGAGAAACTTCTGGATTTTGAGAAGAATCCCGGGGGCTTGGGCGGCTTCCCCGCCTTTTCCAATCCGGCTGTTCCCGGCAGGAATGCCGGCCGCCCTTCCCCCCATCCCCAGCCAGCTCCAGGGGGAAAATCGTGAGGAAAAAGAGAAATTCTCCCCCAAAGCCTTCTGAAATGTACGGGAAAGGGATTGAGGATGAATCTCGCTGGCATTCCCGGCGCTCGGGTGGAGGGATCCTGCCGGGCTCTCCCGGCTCTGCTGCCGGGGCGGGATAACTGAGGCACGGGCGGGAGGAGCCCTTGGGAATCTCATCCCTGGGAGAGCTTCCCGGCCCAGATCCCGGGAGAACGCGGCTCCAGCCCCGCAACCCTCGGGAAGGGTCAGCGGGACTGGCTGCAGAAGTTCCAGAGTGTGGGAATCTCCAGGGATCCCATCCTGCACTCTCCAGGGATCCCATCCTGCACCCTCCAGGGATCCCATTCTGTAGCTTCCAGGGATCCTATCCAGCTCCGGAGTGTGGGATTCTCCAGGGATCCCATCCCGCTCCATCACCGAAGTCACATTTTCCAGCCTACCAAATCACCAAAGGCACCTTCCAGGGTGTGGCACCCTCTGGTCCCAGGCCCTCTCTTCCCCCACCACAGCCCCCTCAGGGACCTTGTCCCCTTGTCCTGCACCAATTCCATCGATCTGTCCCCAAAATCCTTCCAGTCCCAGGCCCTCTCCCCCACCATCACAGCCCCCTCAGGGCCAACACCCTGCAGCCTCACCAAACCAAGACCCTTCCCCACCCCAGCTCATCCCAGAGGAATCTCATCCTCCCCATTTCCGGGGCTGGAGCCTCTGGAGATGCTGACTCTGGAGCTTCCCCAGCTTTGGGAATCCAGTAAGTCGTTCCAGTCCCTGGGTTGGGGTCAGGCATGCTCAGCCCCTGGCTGTCCCTCGGTGGGACAACGTCCCCTCTGCCCCCCATGGCCCAGGATGCCACCAGCTCAGGGGCAGTGCCGGGCTGGAATTGTCCCCGGGATAGAAGAGATGGGGATGAGGCAATCAGCGGCACCTCCAGAGGCTTTGCCGAGCTGGTCAGAGCTCAGATCCCGACCGGGGGGTCTGGGGGGACCCATCCCGAAGCTCTGCTGGCCCTGAAACCTGGGATGGCGCGCCAGCATCCTGAGATCAAATCACCCAGAATCCCAGCAGGGAGGGAGGGAGGGAGGGATGGATGAATGATGGATGGATTGATGGATGATGAATGGATGGATGATGGATGGATGGATTGATGGATAGATGGATGGATGATGGTGGATGGATGATTGATAATGATGGATGGATGGATGGTGGATGGATGGATGGATGGGATGGATGGATGGATTTGATGAATGGATGATGATGGATGGATTGTGTGGATGGATGGATGGATGGATGGATGGTGGTGGATGTGATGGATGGATGATGGCTGGACTGGATGGATGTATGGAATGATGGATGGGTGGAGATGATGGATGATGGATGGAGGAATGGTGATGTGGATGGATGATGGAGGATGGTGGATGGATGGATGATGATGATGATGGATGGATGGATGGATGGATGGAATGGATGATGATGGCTAATGGTAGGATGATGGATGGATGGTGGATGGAGATGGATGGATTGTGGATGGTGGATGGATGATGGATGGATGGATGGATGGATGGATGGATGGCTGGATGGATGGATAGACAGATGAGCAGACTCCACCTCCAGAGCCACCCCCTCGCTGTGCTCCCGCCTCCCAAGGACTCTGCACTGCCTCCCTGCCGCCCCATTTCCCAGCCTGTACAGCTTCTCCCGAGTCCAATTCCTGAATTCCCCCCAAGTCTTGGCTGCAGCTAGCAGGGGTTTGGCCGCGGGTCGGGGACAGTCGGGTCACGTCTGCCCTGACGGTGACGCCAGCGGCTGCTCCCCACGGCGACCCTGGAGCGACACTGACGTCCCCACGATGTCCCCACGATGTCCCCACGATGTCTCCTCTTCACCGGGGAGGGGATGAAGCCTCCTCCGCCCCCATCCCCGCCGTGCTGCCCCGCTCCCCACAGCCCCGTTGTTCCCCCTTCCCTTCCCCGGGCTCCGCTCCCTCCGTGCAGGGGTCCGGCAGCTCCGACCGCGCCAGATGTTTTTGCAACTGCACATCTGGGAACAATCAACCCCGGGGAAAGAACACCACAGTCCCTTTCATTCTGCTAAACCCCACCTTCCCCCAGCCTTTCCCCCCTCCCCCCTCTTTTTTTTTTTTTCCCCCTTTTCTTTTCTTTTTTTTTTTTTTTTCTTTTTTTTTTTTTTTTTTTTTTTAGCTCTCCCATTGCCAGAGTGGGAGAACAAAGGGAATATTAAAGGATTCCATTTATTTTGGCCCCCGGCCAGAGGTAAAGAACTCGGTGCCCCCATCCCTGTTTTCACACATCACCTTTTCCTCAGGGGCCTGTCCCCCAAAATAAATCGGAATAAAAGATCCTTTTTCTACAATCTCTTTCCAGGATGGAAAATAAAAAAAAACCAAACCAACAAAACCAACAAACCCACGGCTTCCTCCAGGCTTTGGGGTATTTTTAGACTTTTTGGAAGTGGTTAAAAATCTCCAGCAACTGCCAGGCCTCAAAGAAGGGCCCCCTTCCCCCCCGGCTGCCGTTCCTTCAGCCCCCCAAAAATCAAGGCGGGGGTGGCTTTGTGAGGGTTAAAAAGTTGAAAACAACTTTTCCAAGCTCCCAACCGACAGAGTTTTTTAGGTGATTTCACAAAGCCCCCAAAATGGGGGTTCAGCCTTGCTTGTTGCTGGGAGGGGGTTTCCCCGAAATTCCTGGGAATTGGGGGGGGTTCCCTCGCCTGGTCCTTACCAGTGAGTGCCGGCTCTGCCCTCGCCCACCGCCTCGGTCTCCTCTCTCTGCTTCCCCAAAACTCCTGAAATGGGAGTAAAAAAAAAAAAAAAAACCACAAAAAAACCCAAAAAAACCCAAAAAAACCTCCTACCTCCAGCACGGGGGATCCGCTGGGTCCTAAAGCCGCACCTGAGCCGGCCCCTTCCTCCTCCCGCGCTGCCTGGGAGGGGGAAAACCGGGAAAACCCACAAATAAATACCCACAAATTCCCCTCCGAGGATCCAGCCGGCGCCCGGCTGTGTTGTTGTTTTGGGGGGGATTTTCCCGGTGGGATGAGTTTTAAATCCGTGGAAAAGCGAGGAGGGGGGAGGATCCCGCACGGGGTTTATGGGGCTGCAGGGAGGGAGGGAGGGAGGGATGGAGGGAGGGATGGAATGAGCAGCTCTGGGGATTTTTCTGTCACCTCGGCAGCTCTTGGGAAAAAAATACCGCACTCCCAAAATCTGGGATCCTGCGATCACGGCACCCTGTCGATCCAGGGCTGGATTCCGAGCGAGGATGCTGCGGCCCCGCGGGGGATTTATCCCGGGCCAGAGATTTGGGATTTTTCCCGAATCCCCCAAATCCCGCTTTTCCCACCCGGCCCGGGGCTGCCGGAGGCTCCGCAGCCCCCGGGGCCGGGCCGGGGCTCCTTCCCCCGCTCCTGGCGTGTTCCAGAGGATCCCGGCGGGATCGGGATGATCCCAAAATCCCAACCCCCCCCGAGCTGGGCACGGACACAGAGCCAGAGCTGGGGGGTGGATCCCGCAGGTTTGGGGTGAAAACCCTGGAAAGGAGCAGAGGGAGGGAGCTGGGAGGGAGGGAGGAGGTCTCTGGAGACGGGAATGGGGATGAGCAGAGGAGATTTTCTCCCGTGGGATTGCATTCCGAGCAGCCCACGCTGGGTTGTGCCGAGGGCTGAGCCCCAGGACAGGGTCTGAGAGCTGCAAAACGCAGGAAAAAAGGGATTTTCAGAGCAGGATGAGAGGCAGACAGGGCTGGAAGGTGCTCCTGATTCCTCACCTCTGGTTTTCCAGCTGAAGGATGGCTAAAACCACCCAAAAGACCCCAAAACTCCTCATGAGGTTTCCTGGCTGGATGGCTAAAACCACCTAAAAGACCCTAAAACCTCCTGAGTGTCTGGGCTGGATGGTTAAAACCACCCAAAAGACCCCAAAACCTCCTCAGTTTCCAGGCTGAAGGATGGCTAAAACCACCCAAAAGACCCCCAAACCACCTCAGCTGCTCCCACCGACCTTCTGCCTGGCCTCAACTGCAGCATTATCCTCACCCCAGCCCTGCTCACCTCCACTCAGGGGCAGGAGCTGCCTGTCAATAATTAAAGGAACTTTAATGACCCCCCCGGGGCCGGGAATGCCCTCCCGACCCGTCCAGGCCAAACACCCCGGGGAGCGCGGAAATTCCAAGGGGGAGCGGCTCCCGGGCGTTTCTGCTCTGAAAAGTGCCGAGAACGGGCAAAACCGTGCCAGGCTCCGGAGCGCCGAGGGTTTTTCCAGCCTCGGGAAGCCGGGGTTAACAAGCGGAGCCTTGGCCGGGCCTTCAGGAAACCTCTTACCTCTGCTTGTGCCTCATTT
The DNA here is from genome assembly GCA_018697195.1 of Certhia americana. Lineage (NCBI taxonomy): Eukaryota > Metazoa > Chordata > Aves > Passeriformes > Certhiidae > Certhia > Certhia americana. The sequence goes on from CM031875.1 coordinate 5,665,610, forward strand.
CCTGACCTAATCCCCGGCTGCCGAGGGCAGAGAGGCGCCGCCGGCGCTCGGAGGGGGGCTCAGACTTTGCAGGGAAGAGAATCCCTGCAGGAAGCAGCCCGGGATGCCGGGAGCGGCTGGAGAGGGGTGTGGGCAGCACAGACCCTCCCCGGGGAGCTGCTCCGTCCCTTCGGGATGCGGCGTCTCCGGTTTTCCTCGGTGGAAGGAGCGAGGTTTGGTAGTCCCGGCCAGGACACCTGGGCTTTTCCAGCGGTTGTTATTTTCTAGGAAATTCCAGCTGGAGTGAGGATGTTCGGCTCGGCTTGTGCTGCAGGAATCCCAGTGGTGTCATCCCTGGCTCCAGGCCCTGCTTTCCAGCATCGAGCTGAGTGTTTCCCAGCCCGGCCGGGAACGAGGTGACCCCAAAACCTCTCCCTGCTCCACGGGTGCTCACTCAGTTGTGCCACCCCGAATCCACGCCCGGCAGGCAGCACGGACCAGCAGCCAAGAAAATAAGTGTTAATTTATTGGACAAGACCCGTGACAGCCCCGGCTGCCTCGCACACCCTGAGGCGCCAGGGAAGAGTTAAAAAATAGAGAATTTGTGGGGTCTGTAATGCTGCCGAGGTCCCATCCCAAAGCAGAGGTTGCTCTGCCCCAGCATTCCAAGCGGAGAAGGGGCCCAGGCGCTGGAGAAGCAGCAGCCTTGGCAAGCTGGGGACGGGGACTGTAAACTCCCTACACATCTAGAGGGGACTGGGGCTTCACAGTGACACAGCTGGGGGGGCTGGGGGCATCAGGGACCCCCTTCTTGGCGGCCTGGGATGGCCATGACTGGCCCAACGGGCCCCGGTTGCCACCGTGGGAGTGGGGGCAATCCTGCAGGTCTTCCTCTGGATCTTCTCACCCGTTCCTCCTCCACCTCCTGCTCCTCTGGGCTGCGGCCACAGGATCAGTGTGGGCTCAGGATCAGCGTGGGCACAGGATCAGTGTGGGCACAGGATCAGTGTGGGCACAGGAT
>CM031875.1:5719239-5730751 GCA_018697195.1 Certhia americana
GCTGTTGGGATTTGGGATGGGTTTGTCTGGCTTTGGGACAGTTCCATGGAGTGTTCCATGGAGCTGCCAGAATTTGGGATGGGTTTGCTTGAGATTGGGGCATCCCAGAGTGTTCCAAGGAGCTGCTGGGATTTGGGATGGGTTTGCTCAGGATGAGACATCCCAGAGAGTTCCAGGGGGCTGCTGGGATTTGAGATGGCTTTGCTCGGGACTGGGGGCATCTTGGAGAGTTCTGAGGAGCTGTTGGGTTTTGAGATGGGGTTGCTCAGGATCAGGGCATTCCAGAATGTTCCATGGAGCTGTCAGGATTTGGTATGGGTTTGTTTGTGATGGGGACATCCCAGAGAGTTCTGAGGAGCTGCCAGGATTTGGGATGGTTTTGCTCAGGATTATGGCATCCCTGCGTGTTCCGCACACGGGTTTGGAGGAGAAATGGGCGGAGAGGGACTCAGAGCTCGTCAGGAGTTCACCCAAGGGTTTGGAGGGACAGGTCCTGTTGGGTGTGCTTTGAGGGGTGATGCCCATGGGGACCTCACCCCAAAATTCTGGTTTTGAGGATGATGTCCCACAGGAAGCTCACCCCAAAATTCTGTTTTTGGGGATGATGTCCCACAGGGAGCTCATCCAAAGGCGGGACGTTGGCTCGAGGCATTGCGGCAAAGCCGGGCTGGGATCTTTTGGAGGCAAAGCCCGAGCACACCCCGGCTAAGCCCGGGTCTATTTCTGGCTCTAAAAACATTGGGCAAGAACAATTCAAGACGAGCAACTCAGAGCTAAAACGGGAGGAGGAATAAAATGTTGTGGCTCAGGCAGAAAAAATCTGGCAGTGGCCATGCGCGGGCAGCGTCAGGAAAAGGGATTTTTGCAGAATTAAACATGGGCTGGCTTTCCTGGGCAGATAGGCGACTGTCCCTGCCCTGCCGCCACAGTGTCATTATTTAATAAATTACATTTATAATGACAGAGAACGCAGGCCCGGCCGGTCGGCATCGCATCCGGGCAATTATTGGGCTGGGGCGCTGGAGCCAGGCCAGAATGTGCCATCGTCCCCTCACAGAGAGCTTTGTCTGCCCTAAAACAGCCTCCCCCCCTCACTGTAGGAAACGTAGAAAACCCGTTATCAGCAATTTTTTGTCCTGCTTTTGGACTCAAAGCCCTCTCAGTCCTATTTAAACATGGAGCCAGAGCCCCCAGATGGGGTAATTTGGCTTCTTGGTAATGAATTTGAGCCGTGGTCCCAAACAGCAGGTGATGGAGGCTCTTCCAGCTGAAAAATGGGATTGTTTTATTCCCAGGGAGCACCGGCTGGGGGGAATTTAGTGATGGATGGATGCATCACTTTTGGGCTGTTGGGGGCAGGACGTGGAGCTCGTTGGGAATCGGACGGTGCTGCTCATGGGGGAGAGCCACAAACCCACGGCAAACAGCCCAAAATCTGCGGGATACCACCTGGTGTCCCAGATTCACGGCTTTGCACGGTGTTCCAGATGGGATCCAGCATCCTAGGATCCACAGCTTGGGGTGTTCAGGGTGGGATCCAGCATCTCCAGATCCGCAGTTTCATGGGGTGTTCCAGATGAGATCCAGTACCCCCCGGACCCACATCTTGGGGTGTTCCAGATGGGATCCAGCATCACCAGATCCATGGCTTGGGGTGTTCAGGGTGGGATCCAGCATCCTAGGATCCATGGCTTGGAGTGTTCCAGATGGGATACAGCATCCCCGGATCTGCAGTTTCACGGGGTGTTCCAGATGGGATCCAGCATCCCCGGATCCTCAGTTTCACGGGGTGTTCCAGGTGGGATCCAGCATCCTCAGATCTGCAGTTTCACGGGGTGTTCCAGATGGGATCCAGCATCCTCAGATCTGCAGTTTCACGGGGTGTTCCAGATGGGGATGCCAAGCCCAGGGAATTCCTTTATCTCCTCCCAAGCTGCTGCAGGCAGCGGGGACGCCGCGCCAGGAGCAACGCCAGGGATAAATCCCCGCCGCGGCGCGGTTTTGATGTTGCGTTTTTTATGTTGTGCCTGCTGGAATTCCCACCTGGCTCCCCCTGGGACGCAGCCGGGGGAGCCGGGAGCAGGTCGGAGCTGCCGGGATGGAGCGGCCGGGACTGTAATGAGCAGGGAGCAGCACTTCAAAGGCTCCTGCGGATGTCACGGAGCCGGGCGCGGACGCTGCGTGCCCGGATCCAGGCTCCGCTCCAGCCCCGGCATCCCTCGGGTTACGGGATGGTCCCACAACACCCAGCTCCACGCGTGGTTGGAATGAAAACCCTCCTGGCTCTTCCCCAGATGGGGTTTTGTCATGAGACGCTGAAATCCCGGGAATCTCTCCCTGGATGTGGGATAAACCACGGCTGGACGTGCCGGAGCTGCAGCGGCAGCTGGGCTTGCTCAACGCCGCCACAGAGATGCCACATGCGGAACTCCAGGGACCCATTTCATCACCCAGGGATGGTGGTGGGGCCCTTCCCGCCCAGTCGTGGCCGGGTTTAATTCCAGGATTTGGCTCCCGTGGTCTCTGAGCCAAGGTTGCTCCGTTCCAGGTCCACCCCCAGAGGTGCTGCATCCTTTGACGTGCACGCCACGCCGGCGGTGACGGTGCACGTGATCCACAGCCCTGCCACGAGGCCCACCACAGATTCCCGGTGGCCACTGGACCCCGACATCGAGGTGGTGGTCACCATCGACGTCACCAGCAGGACCGTTGATGACAACCAGGTCAGGTGCTGCCCAAATTGGGGAAAATAAGCGAAATTTCCCTGGAAAACTCGAAGATTTCTGAGTAAAGCTGAGCCCAGGGTGGTCTTTCATGGGAAAAGCTTGAGCAGAGTTGTGTAATTGACTCTGACAAGAAATGAAACCCAGAAGGAGAAGGTCCCACTTGGTGCCCTAAGGATGACAACACGGCTGTTGCAAAAGTCAGTGCCAGGCAGCCAAAAATATCCCAAGTTTGGCTTTTTCCACCCCCAAATTTGTGCTGAAGCTGGCACGGAGGGTTCTGATGAGCTGTGATTAATGGGGAATGGCCAGGTGGGCAGGCAGGGGTTGGACCTCTGATCCTTGTAGGGCCCTTCCCAGCCCATTCTGTGATCCTGGGACTGCTGTGATCCTGGTGGGATCACAGGGTGGGATGTCTCTGCAGGTGAAGATCTCCTACTACGACCGCGAGGGCCGCGAGCTGGCGGTGGCCTGGCTGTACCTCACCTGTGTCGGTAGGTGCCCAGCAAGGCTCCAGGAATTCCGGGAATTCCTTTGGGATCTGGCTGGATCCACGAGGCCGGAGCTCCTCAGGAGCCACAGGCAGCAAAGGTTTGGGTGTTCACCGGTGCTGACGAGCAAAGGGGAAATAATTACAGCGCGATTAATTAAACGCTGCCTTGTATGGTGCGGGAGAGATGCAGGCGGCCGGGCCGTGTCCCCACCCAGGACAGGCGTCCTCCCTCACCTGCCCAGGTGGTTCCTCTGGGAGAGGAGGACCCAGGGGAGATCTCCTGGGCCAGCTCCGAGGGGAGCGGGACAGGCAGCCGAGCGGTGCCTGACCTATTTCGGGAGTTTGGGGTGAGGTGAATCATTCCCTCCGAACGCCTGCTCTCCCCTGCTGACTACAAAGGCAGTCTAGACAGCCGGTCTGGGTGCAGAAGGCTCCACTTGGATGGATTAATTACCCTAAATTTGGGATTTTTCTGGAGCGTTCACATGACAGTCAGGCCTGTGTCCTCCAGTCGTGCCCACGCCTCCCAAAATTGCCCCTGGAGAGGCTGAGGGTTTCTCATGTCCCATGGCCGATGGGCCTCGCTGGAGCTGGCTGGGGCCACCACTGGCCACAGGGATTTTGCTTTCCAAATGTTCCTCTCTTGGTCAGACTCAGAGTTTCCCTCCCAGCTTTTCCCTGTCATCCTCTCTGCACCAAGCAGAACAATGTCTGCCCTAATCCCTGCATTTTCCACATCTTGTGTGTCCCATCCGGAGCAGTTTTGGGGTTCAAGGACTGAGGTGGGGTTTGGCTGAGGTCACCGGTAGATCTCTGCAGCAGAGGCAGGAATTTGGGGCAAGAAGAGCTGTGTGAGGGAAAGGCCTTCTCGGATTTCCTGGGAATTATCTGGGTGTTGGCTCAACTGCGGTGGAATTTGTGCTGCCCGCCGTGTTTTGGCTTCGTAGAAAGCAGAACAGTCAATAGGAAATAGGTGAAAATGTAAAAAAAAACCATCATGGAAACATAAAATCTAACATGAAAAAATAAGATCTAACATGACAATATAAAAAATGCCATGGAAACATAAAATCTGTCATGAAAACATAAAAAATGCCATGGAAACATAAAATTTAACGTGAAAATAGAAAATCTGCCATGAAAACATAAGATCTGCCATGAAAACATAAGATCTGCCATGAAAACATAAGGAATGCCATGGAAACATAAAAAAACGCCATGAAAACAAAATCTAGCATGAAAATATAAGAAATGCCACGAAAACACAAAATCTGCCATGAAAACATAGAATCTGCCATTAAAACATAAGATCTAACATGAAAACATAAAAAATGTTAAGGAAACATTAAAAAAATGCCATGAAAACATAAAAGCCATCATGAAAATATAAAAAAATGCCATAAAAACATGAAATCTAACGTGAAAACATAAAATCTAACATGAAAATGTACGATCTGCCATGAAAACATAAAACCCGCCATGAAAACACAAAATTTAACATGGAAATATGCTATGAAAACATTAAAAAATGCCAAGGAAATGTAAAAAACTGCCTTGAAAATGTAAAAGAATGGCGTGAAAATGTAAAAAAAATGCCATGAAAATGTAAAATAATGGCGTGGAAACCGAAACTGCCTGTGTTCCAGAGGTGTCCCTGGACGTGGACAGCAGCCGCAGCGGCCGAGTGAAGAGCAAGGGCAAGGACAAGGTGAGGCGTTGTGGGAGGGCGGATCCAGCCCCCAAAATCTCCAGCAGGGACAGGGCCCTGGGGGTGTCGGCAGGTCCTCAGCTCTCTCCTGGTGAGGGAAAAGGATTTATTTTCCTGTTCCACGCCAAAAGCTCCTGCGACTCCAGCCTAGCCCTGAGCATCCTGTAAGAGAAAACTCTTGGATTTCTCCTCCCTTTTCCTTCCCTTTCTCTTCCCTTTTCCTTCCATTTTCTTTTTCTTCCCTTTCTCTTCCTTTTTCCTTCCCCTTTTCCTTCTCTTTCATCTTCCCGTTCTCTTCATTTTTCTCCTTCCTTTTTCTTTCCCTCTTCCTTCCCTTTTCCTTTTTGGACCCAAAGGTGCTGCCGAATGAGCTGAGCAAACAGCAGCAGCAGCTTTCCTCCTTTGGCCTCACACCTGCCTGTGCCCAGGCGCTTCGGCCGGGACAATTAACCGCAGCCTGGACAGGCTAATTAACCGCAGCCTGGACAGGCTAATTACCCGCAGCCCGATCGGCGGCACAATTGGGGATCAAGATGGGCTGAGTTTCCAAAGGCGCAGTGTGCGGGCGAGGCTGGCTGCGCTTCCATCCTCTCTGGGAGCTGGGATCCGGGAGCATCCCGTGCCAGCCCTGCTGGCGCTGGGAACGGGGCTTCTCCTCCGAACCCGGAGCTTTCCTGGGGTCGGCGTGGGGGGCACCCTGCTCCTGTCAGCCCTGGGTGCTTCTCCCCCAGGCCAAGTGGACGTGGGGCCCGGATGGACAAGGGGCCGTGCTGTTGGTCAACTGCGACCGCGACAGCCCCGGCGCGGGGGGCACGGACAGCGGCCAGGCGGACGTGCGGACCCCGGCAGGTGGGCTGTGACCCCGAGGGGCTCCCTGGGGGCTTCCCCGCCGCCACCCCCTCCCTCCGTGTACCCTCCTGTGTTCCCCAGACCTGCAGGACATGTCGGTGATGCTGCTGCGGACGCAGGGCCCCAGCGCCGTCTTCGCCGAGTACCGGGTGGTGCTGCACGTCCCCGAGAGCGACGCGGACAAAGTGCGGGTGTTCCACGCCACCCGTGAGTGCCCCCCTGCCCTGCCCTGCCCTCACAGCCCTGCGAGACCCCGGGGTGAGCCAGCCCCCCCGGCTTCCTTCATTGGGGCGCCCCTGTTTGTTGCAATCGCCCCTTTACCCCCAAAGCCCTTCTGCTGTCGCACAAGGTGGGGAAAACCAAGGGGGGGAAGGTTCCAAAGAGGCTTTTCCAGCGAGGCTGCCGGAATTTTGACATTCCCATGGCGAGGGAACACCTCCCCCCCCTCCTACCTTCCTCTCCGTGGCCACCGGCACTGTTTGGGCGCGGGCAGGGAGCCAAGCAGCCAAGCAGCCCATCCCGTTGGGCAGCGCCCGTCGCCTCGGAGCGCTCGGATCCCCGGCAGCTCCGCGCCGAAAATCAGGTCCGGGGAGCCAAGGGTGTCATTAGAGCCTGAGCCAAGCACCGGCAGAGGGCTGGACCCGAGGGGACGGAGCCCTCTTTGTCCCGGGAAGATCAAGCGTGTTCCCCAGGGAGGAGGAGGAGGGGGAGGAGGAGGAGGAGGAGGAGGAGGAGGAAGCGGCTCCTCTGCCACCCTCGGGCTCCAACCACCTCCTCCTCCTGCTGCTGGCGCGTCCCCCGGTGGGCAGGCTGTGGGAATCCGGGGTTCAGGCTGCTGAGCTCGGGGGGGCAATCCGGGGTTCCCAGGTGCTCAGTTCGGGGTGGCAATCTGGGGTTCCCAGGTGCTGAGCTCGGGGTGGCAATCCGGGGTTCCCAGGTGCTGAGCTCGGGGTGGCAATCCGGGGTTCCCAGGTGCTGAGCTCGGGGTGGCAATCTGGGGTTCAGGCTGCAGAGTTTGGGGTGGCAATCTGGAGTTCCCAGGTGGTCAGTTCGGGGTGGCAATCCGGGGTTCTGCAGGTGGTCAGTTCGGGGTGGCAATCCGGGGTTCTGCAGGTGGTGATGCCCACCCGCTCTACAAGCCCGTTCTGGGGCCGGACAAGCTCTCCTATGTGCTGGACCACGCCGGCCACGGGGACAGCACCTTCTACGTGGAGGGGCTGGCCTTCCCCGACCGGGGCTTCAGCGGCCTCGTGTCCTTCAGTGCCAGCCTGCTGGAGGTGCCCCATAAGGTATGGGGGGGTCGGGCACACCCATCCCCTGGCGATCCCCCCGTGGTGGAGGCCCCAAACTCCGTTCTGGCTCCACCAGGACTCCCCGGGCACGCCGATCTTCACGGACACCGTGGTGTTCCGCGTGGCGCCCTGGATCATGACGCCCAACACGCAGCAGCCCCTGGAGGTGTTTGTCTGCAGGTAGGAGGGGTGTCCCCGCCGTGTCCTGCCCTGGGGGGCTCTCCGAGGAGGAGTTCCCGACCATTCCTGGCTTCCTGGGGCCGTAGGGCAGCCGGGCTCCGGCATTCCCGACTGGGAGCGTTTGGGAAGGGAGCCAGCTGGCGCTGTGGTAGTGATTTCCATCCCAAGGAGAAAGGCTGGAGTTGCCTCTCCAGGTCTAATTCCATGCAGGAATGTTGCCCAGGGTGTTTAATTCCCATGGAGACATGCTGGAAGGCCTTCTCCAGGTCTAATTCCATGCAGGAATGTTGCCCCGGGTGTTTAAATCCCAAGGAAAAAGGCTGGACTTCCCTCTCCGGGTTGAATCCCATTCAGGAGTGCTGCCCTGGGTCTTTAAATCCCGAGGAAAAACACTGGGGGCCCTTTTCCAGGTCCAATTCCATGCAGGAATGTTGCCCAGGGCATTTAAATCCCAAGGAGAAAGGCTGGAAGATCTTCTCCAGCTCCCATCCCACAAAGGCTGCAGTTCCCATGCCACAAAGGCTGCAGTTCCCTCTCCAGCTCCAACCCCACATGGAAATGCTGCTCAGGGTGTTTGGGAATGATGATGGAGCCGCAGGGCTGGGGTTTTGGGGGCTCCCCGTGGTCCCCCTGGCAGCCCCGGTCCCTGCTGTCCCCCAGCATCAAGCAGGGCTCGGATTCCAACGAAGCCTTCCTGGAGGGGCTGCGGGAGCTGCTGCGGAAAGCCAACTGCAGACTGACCGTGTGCTCGGAGCTGGACACCCGCAGCGACCGCTGGATCCAGGTCTGCCCCCGGGGCACGGCGGGGCCACCCCCGGGGCCCGTGCAGTGCCCGGGATGCCAGGGCTGGAGCAGGGAAGGGGCCCTGGGGCGCAGGGAAGGGGCCCTGGGGCGCAGGGAATGCTGCCGGGGGTGGCACGGATAGGAACGGCACCCAGTGGCACTGGGGACACAGAGGGACACCGGGGATCGTTGGGACACGGAGCCCGTGGGGCTGGGTGGGATGGTCCCACTGCCGTGGGGCCCTGGTGAGGCAGGGGACCCTGTGGGGACATTGCAAAGGGACCCTGTGGGGACATTGCAGGGGGGTCCCTGCTGCAGAAGGGTCCCCGAGGTGGTCTGGAAGAGGGACCCAAGGGACACCTGGAGAGTGACCCCATTCTAGGAGGGGACCCCATTGAAAGGGGGAACCTGTGGGGCTGGGCAGGAGGGTCCCATTGCTAGGGGGACCCCAGGGTGACACCGTGGCCATGGTGTCACCCTGTGGGGCTGGGCAGGAGCCTCCTCAGTGGTTTAGGCTGGGCTTAGCCAGGTTCGCCCCATTTCCTGCCCCACCCTCCCCACAGCCCTGGGGAAGATTCCTATCACCCTCCAGAACCTTCCTCCTCCTCCTCCTCCTCCTCTTCCTCCTCCTGTCCTTCCCCCAGGATGAGCTGGAGTTTGGCTACGTGGAAGCGCCACACAAAACCTTCCCTGTGGTCTTCGATTCGCCCAGGAACAGAGGCCTGAAGGACTTTGCTTTTAAGAAGATCTTGGTGTGTCCTTGGGTCGAAATTCCCCCTTCTCCCTGCCAAAAATTCAGCACGGGAGGTCCTTGGCACCTCTTCCCTCTTCTCCAGGGCCCGGATTTTGGCTACGTGACCCGGGAGCCCCCTGGGAAGGGTGTGACCAGCCTGGATTCCTTTGGGAACCTGGATGTGAGCCCACCGGTGACGGTGCGGGGCAAGGAATACCCACTGGGGCGCATCCTCATCGGCAGCCCCCTGCCCTGGTGAGAATTCCTTCTCTCTGGAACTTCCAGATCTCTCCCTTGGAGGGAAAAATCCGGGGCTGATCCCCACCAAATCCCAGGTTTTTCCCCACAGCTGCTCCTCCCACCCTCACGAAGTCCTGCACCTCTCCCGTTTTCCCCCCTTTTGCTCCAGTCCCGCACATCCAGGCTTGGATTTGGGGTTTTTGGGCAATCCAGAAAAGGGTGAAATCCTGAATAACTGGGAATTGTTGTGCCCAATAAATTCCCCCACCACCGCTGGAACTCTCCCAGATCCCTCCCTTGGGAACCCCTCGGAGGGAAAAATCCGGGGTCTATCCCCAGCAAATCCCAGATTTTGCTCCTCCCACCCTCAAAAAATCCTACACCGCTCCCATTTTCCCCTCTTTTCCTCCAATCCCGCACGTCCAGGCTCGGGTTTGGGTTTTTTGGGGCCATCAAGGAAAGGGTGAAATCCTGAATAACTGGGAATTGTTGTGCCCAGAGAATTCCCTTCCTCTGGAACTCCCAGATGCCTCCCTTGGGAACATCTCAGAGGTCTCAAATCCCAGATTTTGCTCTTCCAACCCTCACAAAATCCTGCACCTCTCCTATTTCCCCCCCTTTTGCTCCAATCCTTCACATCCAGGCTCAGATTTGGGTTTTTTGGGGCCATCCAGGAAAGGGTGAAATCCTGAAAAACTGGGAATTGTTGTGCCCAGGGTGGGTGGAGCTCAGCAGCCCCTCGGGAACAAAGCTCCCTGCAAATCCTGCACAAAGGAGCGTGTGTTCCGGGCAGACCAGCGCCCGCCTGCGCCCCAATCCCGCCTGCTCTGACCCCAAAAATCAGGAATTATCCCTCATTACCAGGAGTTTAATTAACACCTTCCCAGCCCGTTCTGTCTAGGAAAACTCGTGCCGAAGCCAGGCGGGATTTGGGAATTGCAGGGGTGGGAAAAGCTCGAGCCCAAGCAGAGCAGGGCCTGGAATGATCCAATCCCTATGGGGAGATATGGAGATTTATTTATGGTAAAATCTGGGATTTATCCATGTATTCATATAAAATATAGGATAGATACAGCCTGGAGATTTATTTATGGAAAGTATGGTATTTATTGATTTATTTATATAAAATGCCTATGGATAAATAGGGTCTGGAGATGTATGTATGGAAAATCTGGGATTTATCCATGTATTTATATAAAATTCCTATCAGTGGATAGGGCCTGGAGATTTATTTATGGAAAATATGGAATTTATTGATATATTTATATAAAATACCTATGGATAGATACAGCCCAGAGATGTATCTATAGAAAATCTGGGATTTATCCATGTATTTATATAAAATCCCTATGGATAGATAGGGCCTGGAAATGTATTTATGGAAAATATGGGATTTATCCATGTATTTATAGAAAATACAGGGAGATATGTTCATGTATTTATATAATATAAAGATCTAGTAAAATATATTTATATCAGATAGGGACTTTGTAATATATATTTATATTGATATATTTATATGAAATAGAGATTTAGTTATATATATTTATATAATACAGGGATTTAGTAATATATATTTATATAGCATCTATATTAATTCACTTTATGTGCAATATAGGGATTTATCAAAGTATTTATTTAAATACTAGTAATATATATTTATTTATTTAACCTAGTAACATATACTTATGTAAGATTGGGATCTAGTAATATACATTTATACTGATATATTTATATAATAGAGGGATTTAGCAATATATTTATATAACATCTATATTAATTCACTTTATAGACACTATCGGGGTTTATCAATGTATTTATCTAAAATACAGGGAGATACTTTGATATGTTTTTATAATACAGAAAACTATTTATGTTTTTAATATATATAATTAAATATATATTTATAATAATTATTTATAATTTAATGTAAACTTATGATTTCTAAGATAAGGATCTAGTAATATATATTTATATAAGGATCTAGTAATATATATTTATATTGCTATATTTATACAATATATATTTATATAATGTGTATATATTATCACCCTTTCTATATTGATATATTAATATGGGCTGGATTCATATAGAGCAGCTATAATGGGACATAACTGGGCTGTTAGGCAGATAAATCTATATTAAAACAGAACAATCTATCATTTGGGTTATTGTATGTATATTATATATTATTATATAGATATTATCCTTTGGGTTATTGCATGTATTTAAATGTCTGTAATGGAGCTTGGGCCATAGCCAGCCTCTTCCCAGGAAAACCGGAGGAAAATGAGATTTTGGGGGTCCTTTGGGGCGGGGGGTTTGGGGTGGGGAGCAGATTTTGGGTTATGGGGAGCGGGTTTTGGGTCGTGGGGAGCGGGTTTTGGGATGTGGGGAGTGGGTTTTGGGTCATGGGGAGCGAATTTTGGGTTATGGGGAGAGGGTTTTGGGATGTGGGGAGTGAGTTTTGGGTCATGGGGAGCGGGTTTTGGGTCATGGGGAGCGGGTTTT
>CM031875.1:5732500-5742608 GCA_018697195.1 Certhia americana
CATCCATCCATCCATCCATCATCCATCCCTCCATCCATCCATCCATCATCCATCCATCCATCCCTCCATCCATCCATCCATCCATCCATCCATCCATCCATCCATCCATCCATCCATCATCCATCCATCCATCCATCCATCCATCCATCCATCATCCATCCATCCATCCATCCCCCTCATCCACCCCTGTGTCCACCCCAGGGCTGAAGGGCGCTGAGAGGAGAAGCATCAATGAGATCCTGGCGGATGAGTCCCTGCGGAGTGACAACCGGCACGCGCAGGTGGATCCCAGATCCCGGGGATCCCCTCTGCCCCATGCCAGGGGGGTTTGGGGTGCAGGGAGGGAGTTGGAGGTCCTGGGGGGTGACCAGAGTGGCTGAGGAGAGGAATGTCTCAAGGGACATGGAGGTGGCAGCTGAGGGGATGGGTGGGGTGGGAGTTTGGGATGGGGATGGGGATGGGAGGTTGGGATGGGGATGGGAGGTTGGGATGGGGATGGGGTGGGAGGCTGTTCCCAGGGATAGGGCTGGATCCAGGCAGGCTCCAGTGGGGCCCATGGGTGGGATTTGCAGGGCTGGGATTTGCAGGGCAGGCAAGGCAGTTCCGGCTCCTTCCCGCAGCGCTGCATCGACTGGAACCGTGACCTGCTGAAGCAGGAGCTGGGGCTGAGCGAGCAGGACATCGTGGACATCCCGCAGCTTTTCATCCTGACGGGCTCCCGCGCTGACGCGCTCTTCCCGGACATGGTGAGACCCCGACCCCACAACCCTGCCCCGGTCCCAGCGCCCCTGGGGCTGATCCCCGCTGGCACGGTGCCGCTGCAGGTGAACATGCTGGTGCTGGGCCGGCACCTGGGCATCCCCAAACCCTTCGGGCCCGTGGTGGGCGGGCGCTGCTGCCTGGAGCAGCGTGTGCGGGAGCTGCTGGAGCCGCTGGGCCTCTCCTGCACCTTCATCGACGACTTCTTCTCCTACCACGTCCTGGCGGGGGACGTGCACTGCGGCACCAACGTGCGCCGCAAACCCTTCGCCTTCAAGTGGTGGCACCTGGTGCCCTGAGCTGTCCCCCTCCGCCTTCAGGTGGTGGCACCTGGTGCCCTGACCCCCTGGGCTGGGTTATGCAGGGGAAAGGTGCATTTCCTGCAGCCCCGGGGGGAAGGTGCATCTCCTGGCCAATAAAGCTTCACGGACATTGAGGGGGCAGCGCTTTCCCCGTCTCTCGTCCTCCCTCGCTCCGCTCCCGGTGTGGAATTGGCGTTCGGAGCCCGGATTTGGGCACCGGGCTTTGGGGGGGTGCGGAGGTGGCTCTGGGGGGTGCGCACCCCCTCCCACGGCCGCGGGGTGGCGGAGCCCCTGCTGCCGGCTTTGCGGCGGCTAACCCCCCCCCAAAAGTCCCTGTTTCAGCCGCAAAAACTCTTCCTGCTGGGGAACATGGGTCTCAGCCTGCAGGAACGCTCCCCTGCCCTGCTCGGGACCTCTTCACGCGTCCCGCCGCTTTTTGTCTCCACCGGAGCGCGACACTTCCCCGTGCCCGCCTGGCACCGCCTGGCACCGCCCCGGGAACCGAAACCCGCCCGGCCCTGCGCGGCCCCGCCGCCGTTCTGGGGCCGGACACGCCGATTTCGGGCACTCGGCTATCCCGGCAGCATTCCTGACTGCGCTTCCAGCGGGGATGCTCGCGCACATCCCCCCTCACCCGCCCTCGCTTTTCCCCCTAAAAGCGGATTTCTAACCCCATTTCCAGCCCCGTCCCCCGGGGCTGTGTCCCCCGCTGATATTCCCGGGTCCCGAGGAGCGACACTCGATCCGGGCCGCGCGTGACCCGGTGGGGAGTGGGTTCGGGGACAGCTGCAGGGACAAAGCGCTCGGCTCTCCCACGCTCCGCCGGGGATTTAATTAAAACAAAGGCGATTAAAGCCGCCGGCGCTCCGCTGTCCCCAGCGCAGGTGACATCCCCCGGCGGCGCCCACTCCGCACCTCCAGCCCTGCCCGGAGGAAGAATTCCAGCGCCTTGTGCCGGCTGAACAAACAAAACCTTTCAGCGACAGGAGAAACCAAACCCGTCCCGGCCGGGCGCTGGCGGGAGCCCAGAGCGGCTCGGGTGTCGCGGGCAGTATCTCCCGGCGTGGGCCGGGCCCTGACCGCTCCCCCCGCGGCCCTTTGTGCCGGCCGGAGCCCCCCCCGGAGCCCCGAACATCCCGTGGGTGTCCCGGGCCACTTCCCCCGCTCGGATCGCCGGGAGAGCGGCCGGAGCCGCGCACACCCAGCCCGGAGGTGGGATTAGGCCGGGCTTGGGTTGATCCCCACCCAGCAGCCCGGCTTTATAAATCCCCCGCGGCCGCCGGGCGCGGCACCCGAGGGTGCCCGGGGCGGCGGCGATGGCGCAGCAGCGCCGTGTCCAGCTGTCCACGCAGCGGCCGAGCAGCACCGTGTGCGTGCTGGGCACCGAGCTGGCCCTGGATGTGTGCGGGTGAGCGCGGGGCACAAATCCGCTTTTCCCCCTGATCCCGGTAATCGGAGCCCGAAAATAGCGCGCGCTGGGGCGGGGGCGGTGCTGCTGCTGCTGCGGGGGCTTATTGGGCCAGGGGGTGCTGGCCCGAAGGGGTGAGGGGGGGATTCTGTCCATCCCTCTCTCCATCTCTGTCCATCCCTTTGTCCATCCCTGCTCTCCATCCTTCTCTCCATCCCTCTGTCCATCCCTCTGTCCACCCTTCTGTCCATTCCTGCTGTCCATCCCTCTATCCATCTTCTGTCCATCCCTGCTCTCCATCCTTCTCTCTATTCCTCTGTCCATCCCTCTGCCCATTCCTGCTGTCCATCCCTCTGTCCATCCCTCTGTCCATCCCCTCTGTCCATCCCCTCTGTCCATCCCCTCTGTCCATCCCCTCTGTCCATCCCTCTGTGCATCCCTCTGTCCATCCTTCTCTCCATCCCTCTGCCCACCCCTCTCTCCATCCCCTCTGTCCATCTCAGTGTCCATCCCTCTATCTGTCCCTCTGTCCATGGCTCCAGGATTTCGTTCCCGATCCCTCTCGGGGATCATCCCTGTCCCCTGTCGGGATTTTTCCCTCTCGTGGCCCCAGAATTTGCCCCGGCCCTGGCCCCTGCCCCTGCCCCAACCCCTGATCCTGCCCCTGCCCCTGCCCTGGCCCCTGATCCGATTCCCGGTCCCAGTCCCGGTCCCGGTCCGGTGCAGGGCAGGCTGTGCCTGGCCCGGTCCCGCTCTGTGGGTGCCAGTTTTGGGGGGATCCGAGCTCCTGCGTGGGCAGCGCCGGGAGCCACCGGAGCACGCCCGGCCCCGCTGCCCTCGGGAACTTCGCGGATTTTATCCCCGGATCTGGGGCCTCCCGGAGCGGTTCCTTCTGTGGGATTCATTCCCATTTATTCACCTGGAATATTCCCAGATTTGGGTATTTTAGGGATTCCTGTGGTTGTTTCTCTGGGATTCATTCCCGTTTATTCACCTGGAATATCCCAAATTTGGGTTTTTTAGGGATTCCTGTGGTTGTTTCTGTGGGATTCATTCCCATTTATTCACCTGGAATATTCCCAGATTTGGTTTTTTTCAGGGATTCCTGCCATCATTTCTGTTGAATTTATTTCCGTTTATTTCCAGGTGCATTTTATACCTGGACTACCCCCAGATTAGTGTTTTTTTCAGGGATTGCTTTGGTTCTTTCTGTGGGATTCATTCCCGTTTATTCACCTGGAATATTCCTGGATTTGGTTTTTTTTTTTTTCAGGGATTCCTGCGGTTCTTTCTGTGGGATTTATTCCCATTTATTCACCTGGAATATCCCCAGATTTGGGTTTTTCAGGGATTCCTGCCATCATTTCTGTGAAATTTATTTCCGTTTATTCCCAGGTGCACTTTGCACCTGGAATATTCCCGGATTTGGGTTTTTCTTCAGAGATTCCTGCCCTGGGATTGCAGCCTTGGGCGGGATTTGCTTTAATCGCCTTTGGGGATTTGCGGGAATTGCCTTTTCCAGGAGCTGCCGGCAGGTTTTGGGGGATTTGCTGCATATCCTGGGAATCCCTGCAATTCCAGCTTGCAGGATTTGCTGCACATCCTGGCAATCGCTGCAATTCCAGCTTGCAGGATTTGCTGCACATCCTGGCAATCACTACAATTCCAGCTTGCAGGATTTGCTGCAAATTCCAGCAGTTGCTGCAATTCCAGCTCGCAGGATTTGCTGCGTGTTCTGAGACTTTGGTGCAGGATTTGCTCCACACTGAAGGATTTTACCCCAATTTCACCTTGCCGCACTTTCTGCAGTTGCATTTTTCAGGATTAATTGAATTTCCCAGGACCTCTTGCTATTCTGAATTCCAGGATTTGTTAATATTAAGGATTTTACCCCAGTTTCACACCTCAGGGCTTCCTGCCGTTGCATTTTCCAGGATTATTTCCAATTTTCAGGACTTCCTGCAATTTTAAATTTCAGGGTTTGTTTGTATGAAAGGATTTATCGGAGTTTCACACCTCAGCACTTGTTGCCTTCACATTTTCCAGGATTTTTTCAGTTTCTAGGGCTTGTTGATATTCAGAATGTCAGGATTTGAAGGATTTCCTGCAACTGAACACTGCAGGATTTATTGCAGCTGCATTTCCCAGGATTCATTGCATTTTGCACCACTTGCTGTCATTCTAAATTTCAGGATTTTTTTCACACTGAAGGTTTTACCCCATAAATCTCACATACCCCATATCTCAGCTATTGCTGAAATCACATTTCCTGGGAATATTTGAATTTTTCAGGTCTCACTGATATTCCAGACCGCAGGATTTGTTCCCTTTTGAAAGTTTTACCCCAATTTCATTTCTCAGCCCTTGATGAAATCGCATTTTTCAGGAATATTTGCATTTCCAGAACTCGTTGCTACTCAGAATTACAGGATTTTTTCCATAGTGAAGGGTTTACCAGAATTCCTTATCTCAGCCCTTGTTCGAGTCGCATTTCCCAGGAATATTTGCATTTCCAGGACTTGTTGATACTCAAAATTCCAGATTTTTTTTTCTGTACTGGAGGGTTTTACCCCAATGGCACATCACAGCCCTCGCTGAGGTTGCATTTCCCGGGAATATTTGAATTTTCCCTGCCTCGTTGCTATTCCGAACTCCAGGATTTTTTCCCTTCTGAATGTTTCACCCCGACTCCACACGGCGCCCCAGCTGCTGAGGTTGCAGCGTTTGAATTTTCCCTGACTTGTTGATATTCCACACCCCGGGATTTGTTCACTTTGGGAGTTTTTACCCCAATTCTGCATCACAGCCCTTGCTGAGTTTGCATTTCCTGGGAGTGTTGAAATTTTCCATGCGCTCTTGTCACAATTCCCTGTGACATTCCCGGGGTGCTGATGCTGTCCCTGCTCCTGTCACAATTCCCTGTGACATTCCCGTGGTTCTGATGCTGTCCCCGCTCCTGTCACAATTCCCTGTGACATTCCCGTGGTTCTGATGCTGTCCCTGCTCCTGTCACAATTCCCTGTGACATTCCCAGGGTGCTGACGCTGTCCCTGCTGTCCCTGCTCCTGTCACAATTCCCTGTGACATTCCCGTGGTTCTGACGCTGTCCCTGCTGTCCCCGCTCCTGTCACAATTCCCTGTGACATTCCCGGGGTTCTGATGCTGTCCCTGCTCCTGTCACAATTCCCTGTGACATTCCCGTGGTTCTGACGCTGTCCCCGCTGTCCCCAGCGCTGCCCCCCCCGGGGCTCGGTGTCCTTCCAGGCCCAGGCCACGCCGGGGGTTCGGCTCTGGGTGCTGAGTGGGGGCCGCTCTGTGAAGTTGCCCTCGAGCGTGGCTCGCTGGCCCCTGGCCCCCGTTCCTGAGCTGCTGCTGGCCATGGATGCACCCAGCAAGGACGTGGGTGACGAGAAGGTGGGAGCTGGATCCTGCTGGATCCCGGGATTTCTGCTGGGGGCTGGGATGGGAGCCAGGATTCCCTCTGGATCCTGGGATTCCTGCTGGGGGATGGTAGCTGGATCCCAGGATTCCCTCTGGGGGATGGGATGGGAGCCAGGATTCCCTCTGGGGGATGGGATGGGTGCTGGGATTCCCTCTGGGTGACAGGATGGGAGCCAGGATTCCCTCTGGGGGATGGGATGGGTGCTGGGATTCCTCTGGGGGATGGGATGGGAGCCGGGATTCCCTCTGGATCCTGGGATTCCTGCTGGATCCCGGGATTGCCACCGGCTGATGGGATGGGTGCCAGAATTTCCTCTGGGTGCCAGGATTCCATCTGGGTGCTGGGAGCCCTGGGGATGCCAGGATTCCTGCTGAATCCCAGGATTCCCACTGGATCCTGGGGTGGGTGCCAGGATTCCCACTGGGTGTTGGGATCCCCGCTGGGTGTTGGGATCCTCGTCAGATCCCGGGATTCCCGCTGGGTGCTGGGATGGATGCTGGGATTCCCTGCTGGGTGTTGGGATCCTCGTCAGATCCCGGGATTCCCGCTGGGTGCCGGGATGGATGCTGGGATTCCCTGCTGGGTGTTGGGATCCTCTCCGGATCCTGGGATTCCCACTGGGTGCCGGGATTCCTGCTGGATCTCGGGATCCCGCCCAGCCAGCCCGGTTCCAGCCCTGCTCCCTGTTCCAGGTCAGGATTTCCTATTTCCGTGAGGCCGGTGGGGTTCCCGTGGGCCGAGCCCTGCTCTACCTCACCTGCGTGGGTAAGGGGGGATGGCCCCCAACCCCATTCCCGGGATTTCCCCCATTCCTAAACCCCCATTCCTGGGATTTCCCTCATTCCCTAACCCCCATTCCTGAACCCACATTCTTGGGATTGCCCCATTCCCAAACCCTCATTCCTGGGATTTCCTGCATTCCCAAACCCCCATTTCTGAACCCCCATTCCTGGGATTTCCCTCATTCCTGAACCCCCATTCATGGGATTGCCCCCATTCCTGGGATTTCCCCCATTCCCCAGCCCCCATTCCCCAACTCCCATTCCCAAACCCCCATTGCCAAACCCCCATTCCTGGGATTTCCCCCATTCCCAAGATTTCCTCCATTCCCAAACCCCCATTCCCAAATTCCCCATTCCTAAACCCCATTCCTAGGATTTCCCCCATTCCCAAATTCTCCATTTCTGACCCCCCATTTCCAACCCCCCATTCCCAACCACATTCCTAAACCCCCATTCCCAGGATTTCCCCCATTCCCATCTCCCCATTCCCAAACCCCCATTCCCAAACCCCATTCCTGGCATTTTCCCCATTCCCAAACCCCATTCCTGGAATTTCCCCCATTCCCAAACCCCCATTCCCAAACCCCCATTCCCAAACCCCCATTCCCGGGATTTCCCCCATTTCTGGGATTTCCCTGTCCCACAGAGGTGTCCCTGGATGCTGATGTCACCCGCAGCGGGGCCGTGAGCCGGACACTGCTGGACAAGGTATCCAGAGGGGAGGACCCACCGAGGGATTGGGAATTCCCGCTGAACTTCCAGACCCCGATGGAATTGGGAATTCCCAGCTGAACACCAGACCCCAATGGGATTGGGAATTCCCAGCTAAACCCCACACCCCAATGGGATTGGGAATTCCTGGCTAAACTCCAGACCACGATAGGATTGGGATTTCCTGCCTGACACCCCAGACCCCAACGGGATTGGGAATTCCTGGCTGAGCCCCCAGTCCCGATGGGATTGGGAATTCCCGGCTGAGCCCGGCCCCGCTCCGTGTCCCCCAGGCCAGCTGGAGCTGGGGTCCCGATGGCCACGGGGCCGTGCTCCTCGTCAACTGTGACCGTGACGACTTTGGCACCGCGGGCCCGGACAGCGAGGACAGCGCCGTGCGCTCCTACAACGGTTCTGCACGGCCCGGAGACCCAGCACTGCTATTCCCTCTCTTTTCCCACTTTTCCCTCCCTTCTCCCGCTTTTCCTTCCATTTTCCCTCTTTTCCCTCCATTTTCCCAGTCTTCCCTCTGTTCTCCTACTTTTTCCTCAATTCTCTCACTTTTCCCTCAGTTTTCCCACCTTTCCCTCTGTTTTCTCCGTTTTCCCACTTTTCCCTCCATTCTCCCAATTTTCCCTCCATTTTCCCTTTCTTCCACAGCCCAGACCCCCCATTCTCCCACTTTTCCCCTCAATTCTCCCACCTTATCCCAGCCCAGAACCAAAATTTTCCCACTTGGCCCCAAATTTTCCCGTTCTTCCTCAACCCACAACCTCAATTTTCTCACTTTCCCATCAATTTTCCCTCTCTTCCACAGCCCAAAACCCCAATTTTCCCACTTCCCCCCCAACTTTCCCATTCTTCTACAGCCCAGAACCTCAATTTTCCCATTTTCCCCTCAGTTTTTGCCCCCTACCCCTACCAAAGCCCAGGTTCCCAATTTTTTCCCATTTCCCCCAAAATTTTCCCATTTCCCCCCCCAATTTTCCCATTGCCCCTCCAATTTTCCCATTTTCCCCACAAATTTCCCACTTCCCCCCCTTTTTTCCCATTTCCCCCCCAATTTTCCCATTTTCCCCACAAATTTCCCACTTCCCCCCTTTTTTCCCATTCCCCCCCCAATTTTCCCATTTCCCCTTCAATTTTCCCTGCCCTACCCTAGCAAGAACCCCCAATTTTCCCACTTCCCCCCAATTTTCCCATTTTCCCCTCAATTTTTGCCTCCTACCACAGCTCATAACCCCCAATTTTCCCACTTCCCCCCAATTTTCCCATTTTCCCTTCAGTTTTCCCTGCCCTACCCTAGCAAGAACCCCCAATTTTCCCACTCCCCCCCAATTTTCCCCCTTTTCCCGCTGTCCCCAGACCTGCAGGACATGTCCCAGCTGCTGCTGCGCACCCGCGGCCCCCGCGCCACCTTCGCCGGGCACCGCCTGCTGCTGCACCTGGACTGCGGCGACGCCGACAAGATCGGCGTTTTCTACGGCGGCAGTGAGAGCCCCGAGTTTGGGGGGACGTCTGGGGGGGCTTGAGGGATTTCTGGGGGGATTTGGGGGGCACACCCCCCCGCGGCTCACCGGGATCAATCCCAAATCCCTGTGGTGCGCCTGCAATGCCCCACGGCGGGGCTGAGCTGATCCTGGAGGGGTTTGAGCTGATCCTGGAGGGGTTGAGCTGATCCCAGTGGGATTTGAGCTGATCCCAGTGGGATTGAGCTGATCCCAGTGGGATTGAGCTGATCCCAGTGGGGTTGAGCTGATCCTGGCAGGGCTGAGCTGATCCCAGCAGGGCTGAGCTGATCCCAGCAGGGCTGCGCTGATCCCAGCGGGGTGGAGCTGATCCTGGGGAATTTGAGCTGATCCCAGGGGGTTTGAGCTGATCCTGGCAGAGTTGAGCTGATCCCAGTGGGGCTGAGCTGATCCTGGGGAATTTGAGCTGATCCCGGGGGGGGTTGAGCTGATCCTGGAGGGGTTGAGCTGATCCCGGAGAATTTGAGCTGATCCCAGCAGGGCTGAGCTGACCCCGGGGGTTAAGCTGATCCCGGGAGGGTTTGGGTGTCCCCGGCGTTGTTCGGGGTGGCTCTGGGGACACGCGGGGGTGGCTCTGGGGTTCGAGGTGTCGCTGTCCCGCAGGCGGAGCGGAGCTGCAGCAGTTCCGGAGGGTGCTGGGGGGCTCCCGGCTGGCGCACAGCGTGCGGCCCGGCCGCCACTGCACCGAGAGCCTCTTCTACCTGGAGGGCCGCGCCTTCCCCGACGTGTCCTTCTCGGGCCTCGTGTCCCTGCATGTCACCCTGCTCGAGAGCCCCGACAAGGTCTGGCCAGGGCTGCGGGGGTGACACGGCGGGGACAGATCCCAAACTCCATCCCCATTATCTCAGGGGCTGGGACAAAGGGGATAGACCCCAAAATCCATCCCCATTATGCCAGGGAGGCTGGGACAGCAGGGACAGATCCCAAAATCCATCCCCATTATCTCAGGGGGCTGGGACAAAGTGGACAGACCCCAAAATCCATCCCAATTATGCTAGGGGGGCTGGGACAGCAGGGACAGATCCCCAAATCCATCCCCATTATGCCAGGGAGGCTGGGACAGCAGGGACAGATCCCAAAATCCATCCCCATTATCTCAGGGGGCTGGGACAAAGGGGACAGATCCCCAAATCCATCCCCATTATGCCAGGGGGGCTGGAACAGCAGGGACAGAT
>CM031876.1:0-15380 GCA_018697195.1 Certhia americana
CTCCAGAGCCCAGCTGGCACCACCCAGAAAGCAGGCTGCATTCGGAGTGGTAGTCGCGCCCTGCAAACTGACACCAGGCACGTGGGTGGGTGGGCTTTTTTCACTGATTTTAAAGTGACTTTTATGGGAAGGGATAATTTGTTTTCCCCTGGATTTCCTAGATAATCTCTAACTGCCTCAACTCAACTGGTTTTTTTTTTTTTTCATTATATTGTCGCATAGTCCAGTAGCATTGAAATTGTCTCTGCTGAGCCGGCTGGGTCAGACTCCCCAGAATATCGTGCCTGAGTACCCCCATTGACTCCATATATTTTGTATTAACCATTTCCGTACTCTGGCTTCAATCAATAGTCTCTTTCCCAGTGTACTGTAGATATTTTACAGAGGGTGTACAGACATGTACCTATGGCCATGAGGTTCCATGCACTTATCACACAGAAACCTCCTCCTGGGAAAGCTCTGCAGAAATGTTTGTTTTTATAATCCTCATCTGTTCGCTGGACAGAGCTCCTCACTTGTACTTGGGACACTGTAGGTTACAGGGGTGTGTACTACAGAGCCTACACTCCCTAATAAGAACTGACAGCCTAGAACATGCTTATTTTGTCGTTGAATTACTTTTATTCTGAGTTTGCCAACTCTTCAGTGCTTACCTACAACCTGCAGCTGCACTGAAATAACAAAGTTCTTCCATGTCTCCAACAGCTCTTTGCCACAGAGCTGACAGCCTGAGCGGGGTTTTCCCACGTTCAACAAAATCCCCTCCAGTTATTTTTTGATCAGCTCTCTGGACTGTAGATTCATAACCACCAAAGGGACAGGACTTTAACAACTGGACTTGTGTAAGGAACAAGACCTGGGGACACTGACAGACAGTTGAAAGTGGCTCAGCTGTTCAATACTAGCATCCACAGTCCCATTATTGCAGGGCAGGAAAGGAACACTTAGGTATATTCCTCAATTCTGAAAAGGAACTGACTGGAAAACCTTTGAAAAGAAAAATCTAAGCCCTGGAAGACTAGGAGAGCAAAGAGGATCTTGATTTTTAGAGCCCTTGTGGTATAGAAAACTTCAGCAGAGAGCTGCTAGCAGAGCTGTAGCCCAGCTGTCAGATGTGCACTTGGTCTGGAAGGAGTCACCACCCACTTGTCCATTCAACTCTAAATGATCTTTAAGTCCTTTCCAACCCAAACCATTCTGTGATTCTATCATCTGGGTCAGCCAGCAAAAGCAGCCATCCTACAATTGAGCAACACCATCCACATCTGTAATTTCTTCTCAGTACAGAGAAGGAGGATCTCCTCCTCCCAGCCACACTTCAAGGAGTTAGTTCCCAGCATTAAACTAGAAACCCAATTTCTCCAACTCGAGTATCAGGTGGGCATACAAGTGACCACCAGCAGGAGCAAAGGCAACACTTCTCCCAGAGGTCCACACTGCACCAGTCCGGAGACAGGCACTGAACAAATGTACACGGGAGATATTTCAGCTTTTATTCGCAAATCCATCTGTACATTCCGACTCGCCGAGTGGTAGCACCAGGGGGCAGCAGCAACCAGGAGTCACCGGAGCTTCCCCAGCGCCTGGAAACAGGAGCCAGCGGAGGAAACCAAACCCCGCCGGCTTTTACATCTCACCTTCTCTGAGCAAGGGAATTGGAAATCGAGTCATCTTTATCACATTCAGAAAGGTGTTGGATTTAGGGTCCTGCGCGTTCAGCATAACGATCTCGAGTTGAAGTGACTATTCTGCAGAGCAGCTTGAAAACTATCCCAGGCTTGCTTTTCCCAAAGCCCACATCTTAAAGCTGCAGTACTCTCCAGGCATCTTTCCCAGCAGTCCCAAAGCCAAATAACAAAAGGAGCCCTTGCAAATAAATAATCACATGAAAAATAAATAAGATTAGAACTGAAATATACAGTTACATGGTCTTTATTTGGTTTCAGAGGTGGAAAAAAGTGGAGCCAGACTGCAGCTTTAAGCCTCATGCCTGAATCAACCTCAAACACTTGGTAAATTTTACAGCTGATTAGCAGTACAGGTCCGAGATCTGAAGTTCCACGGAGATGAACATTTAGGCACAAACGCACACCCTTCCCCAAGGCATACTTTATTTTTGCGAGTTAGAAAAAAGCCTGCTATGGGGAAGTGCCCCTTCCCGAGCTGAACAGACATGACTGAAGACCTATTTACTGTCACAGTAAAACATCCCAACAAATAACTAACCCCACCCATGGTTGCAAGGGGAAACTGGTTCAAACCATGCACCAGGGAGACAATTCTCTCTCAGGATCCTTCAACTCCACTGGCACCACAGAATCCACGAGCAAATCCAGCTACCAGCAGGGCTGCCAGCTGCCTCTTGCTTCTTGTGCTCCAAGCCTAGTTGAGGAAAATCGTAAGTCCATTATTTCTACTTAAGCCAGAAATCCTGTTAATGTCATTTAGAGGCAGTTTTACAGCAGGAGCTCTTGGTCCGCTCTCTGTTCAGGTTGCACCAACCCCTCTCCAGAAACTCCCACATAGAAAAAACACACAGAAGAGAAAAGCAATCCATTGCAAGCCAGTGTCCGATGATTGTCCCTTTGGGGAGGGCAGGAATCCAGGACAGGACAAGGCAGGGGAAGGGAGGAGGATGGCAGGTGGGGAAAAGTTAGAAACAAACTCAAAACCACCAAGACACAAGGAGGAGCTCAAAGCCCCTCAGCAACTGATGGCACTGGGTTGCTGTTTGCTAACAAAGTCTGAAATGAAGTCGAACTCGTTCTGTCCCAAGAATAACTCTGGCAGCTCCTGAATCCGGTCCAACCCCAGTTCCAGGACAAGCGATGTCAAGACCTCCTCATCTATAAGATCAGTGTCCATAACATTCAATGTCAGCGCTGGCGAGGGCATGTGCTGCATGCCCGGGTGCTGGCCCGGCCCCACTCTGTACTGCTGGGCACCAGCTCCCATGGGCCCGTTGCTCATGCCCAGCGGGTGGCCCTGGTACTGGGTGTTGAGTTTTTGTAGGTGCATGCTAGCCATGAGCTGCTGGGTGCCCACCGGCCCCATGTACTGCTGCTGCTGACCCGGGCCATTGAACATCATTGCGTTCTGCATCTGGTGGTGGCCCATCTGTCCGCTGAGGCTGGGTCTTGGCCTCATCGCCCCGTCCATGCCAGCCCCTCCGTAGGGCATCATCTGAGCGGCGGCAGGCAGCGTCCTCAGTACATGCTGCCCATGCTGCGGGGGTCCCTGCAGCCCGCTCACCCCCATGCGGTAGCTCTGCAGCCCGGCGCCACCGTGGCTCATCGGCATCATCATATGCTCGGCCATGGCTCCAGGTCCTTGCAAGACGACAGCGGCTCGGGCACGGCTCCCGGGGACGGCACCGCGTCCCGCTCCCGCCGAGCCGGCTCCGATAAAAGATCCGGGAGAAGCCCCCACCTCCGCCCGAGGGGAAGGCACCGCTGCGCTCCGTCCGCAGGAGTCCGCTGGCGGGGGACCCTGGGCAGGGCTCCTCCTGGAGCCGGGCTGTGTCTGCGCGGTACGCACCGGTCTGGAGCTCCGGCGGGCAGCGCTCACCTCTCCGGCAGCTCCGCTGGCTCGGCTCGGCTTGGCACAGCTCGGCACGGCACGGCTGGGCTGGCCGGGAGCTGTGGCCGCGCTCCCGCAGTTATAGCGCTGCGGGCGGGGCGGGCGGGGGGCGGCCCCGGCAATCATTGGAGCTCGGGCGGCGGGGAGGGAGGGAAGGAGGTGCTTTGGGCTCACTCCTGCCCCTGCTCGGCTCGGCATTCCCGCCAGTACATCCCTCTAGCCCTGCTGGCTGCGCACCGTCAGCGCTCTGGGGTGATCTATTCGGTGCCTTCTTCCTCCCAGTGCCACTGCCCGAGTCTTTGCAGCCGCTGATGCACGGGCTGGTTGAGCCTCAGGTCCCACTGCACGGCTTGTGCTGAGATCCCTGTTCATGCTGAAGGATGCATCTTTGTCAGGTGCTCCCAGGGCCGAGGTTAGTGGCAGAGAATAGTTGATGGCATGAGCTGCACGGTTGGTTAGTCAGTCAGCAGCATCTCCCTAGCAAGGATGCACCAGCCTTCCATGCACAGATTGGGTATTGTAAACACAGGGGTTTGCTGGTATAACTGCCTGCAGCAGTGTCTTTTTCACCCCTGAGGTGAACTCTGTCTCATGGGCTCCCAGTGCAGCCCAGGTGCCCAACTGCTGAGCTTTGCTAGCCAAATTATATCACCATGGGACTAGACTAAGCAGCTCTGGTGCTCTCTTCAGGATATGATGCATTCCAGTAGTGTATGAAAGAACAGCAGTGATCTTCCTTGTCTGCTTTGTGTTTTGAAGGAACCTAGACACTTCTTTTTAAAAGATATTAGTGTTGCATAGTTACCTGCTTGGAAGGCAGGGAATGACAGAGTTCAATGTGCTTCCCCAGATTCATTCTTTGTCTTTGTTTCTCACAGACAACTCTTAAACACAGCATTACAGACCATGGCACTGATAGTGGCAGACAAAACTTCTCTGCTGGCTTGGAGCAGGTTGTTTTGTGGAGTTTTAAGTGTTCTGCATATTCATGATGCTTGCAGACCCTGGTGAGCAGAGGAAAGGTCGAAGTCAGGCATTATGGGCACCTTAGGGGAGTTCTGAGCTGTGGTACTGACCCAAAAGCTTACTTACAAGGAATATTTCTGTATCAAAACACTTTAAACTGGCAGCTCAGAGCAGGTAACACTTAGAAACCTTCCACTCCAAGGTGCCAGCAGCCAGCAATGGAAAGTCTCTTCTCTTACCTGGACAGAGCACAGGACCATAAATCTCTAGGACATTCTGGGAGTTGCTTTTGTTTGTGCCACTTTCTGCCTTGTTAGGTGGCTGGGATAGGTTTCAGGTGTTGTTGGTGAGCCTCTAGCTGAGGCTAGATGATGAATCAGTTGGTTAATTGTTCAATATAATTATGTAATGATTGTTTTTTAACTCTAGAGATTTTGACAAATGCATTTTTAGTACTAATGAACACATGCTCACATACATATACCCGCCTGCCTAAAAGTTCACATGCAGATGCACACCCAGGTGAGGAATAAATGCTAGGGGAGTGTCTGCTCTTGTCTTTTCAGAGGCATCCAGCCATGAAAACATCTCTCATTTGGAGGAGAGGTGTGGTGTGTCCTGCAACACCTGGGCAGGGGCAGGAATTCTTGGACAGGAGGAACAGGTGGGAAACAGCATTTGCATTACTGAAGACCCCAAAGGTGGTAAATTGCCCTTCGTTTTGGAAACAAATGAGCAGATGAGAGAACACTTTTGCCGAACACAAATGGGAAGGTTCCCTCTATCCTCACTCATGCCCCTTCTCCTGCAAGGTTAAGACCAATCAGCTACTCATCCAGTCTGAAAATAGTTTGACCAGAAAGACAGCTGTGTGCCAACTTCTTGCCATTGTCCCTAAATGTTTCCCCAGCATGACCTGAGAAGTGCCTGCAGGAAGGGAAGGGCACAGGGGGATGAGAGGATGGGAGGTATTGCAGTGGGCAGTGGTGTCCAGAGGTCCACAGCTTCCATGTTTGCCATGTGTGTGCCAATTTCCTGTGCTCCTGTGTCCTGAGGGCTCCCTGTTCTTGAACCAATAATATTTTATTTTAGCGGCCTGCTGCAATTCATACTGCCCCAGCTGGTAGCTGGGGAGCACAACTGGGAAAGGGCTGACCAGTTCTGGTAACATCTCTCTCACTGCTCTTTTTGGCCCAGAACAGCCAGTGGGTCCTTGTTTTGCAGAGGTCTTGAGGATTAAGGACCCAAACTGCTGCAGCCGTATTTACAAACACTGTGTGTGACCCATCTAACCCCAGGTTTGTGTCTCTCCTCTCTGCCCTGCCATCTGTCATCAGCCCAAGGCCTTTCTGGGAAAGCAGATCAACTGCCAGATCCAGCCCTTTGGGCTGTTGGTCAGTGAGCCCTGATTGAAGTCACCACATCAGCCACCTTCCATCAGTGTGCTGTTCACAGCTTCCTAACATGCGACTTTCCCAATGTCTTGGGGTGATTTTATGATGATACTTTATTCCCTAATCATCTGCTTTATGCCAGAAATGGCTGCTGTAGGTTTATGGTGGACCTGGGCTCCTGTGCAGTTTGGTTCAAACCCTTTCTCTCCAGTGTGCTTGGGCTGCGGTGTGGACACGAGCACTACATTGTTCCTTGTGTTGGATTAGTTTTTTGCTAGCTTAAAGCAAGTTTTTTTTCCCCTTGCCCTAACCTGGAGGCTGTACTGGGAATCCTCCTGGTAGCTTTTTGGGGTATTTTTTCCTTGAACTGTTTTGGATTATTTTATTTTATTTTTTTTTGTCTGTCTGGGGAGCTGGCAGGGGGCCGCCCTGAACCCGAGACCTTGGAGAAACTGAACCAACAGGAGAAAGGACAGTAGAACCCACCAGCTTTGCCTGCTGTGAGGAGGAGACCCACACCAGAAAGATTCCCATCTGTTCTACCTGAGTAGCTGCATGTGTTCCTGTTGCCCCTTTCCCTGAGACAAAGGGGGGCAGTCACCATCTCTGCTTCCTGGCCATGTGATCTAGGGACGGGTGGGGATTAAGGTTTTGAAATTTCAATATCTAGCATTTATTCAGTCCTTTTCTCTGCCTTGTGGGCACCCCTTTGGTTTTTTGTTTGCTTTTTTTTTTTTTTTAAAGAAACAATTTTGTTGGGTTTTTTTACTTTCACCCACTGGTATTCATTTCTCATTGGAAAAAGGGATTACTGGAGCCCTTCTCTGTAGAGGAAACAGTAATTTCAGAGTGTTCTCTCCTAAATTTGTCTCCAAACTGAGACACCCAGGTCTCTACTGTACTGGCTGGACTGGTATCATCAGCCCTGTGTTATCAAGGGTGCATTTCCCAGGCTGGGAATTAGTCAGATTGTTGCTCCAGTGGCACCAGTTTGCCTTGGTATGACTGGGGGTGTGGCAGCTCCACTCATGTGTCTTTATCCCAGGTCAAGGCATCCATGTGGGTGGACAGAAGTTTGGGGGCTGACCACCATCACATTGCAGATCTTCTCTTTTCCCTTTCAGGAGGCAGTCTGATTCCCAGCTCTGTCCCAGCTATGATTTTGTTTATGTGAGGTATTTTGTTTATGCCTGATCATCCTGCATTGGCTGTACAGCTCCAGTGGTATTCTGGTGGGAAATTCCTGCCCCCAAGCTCCCCAGGGATGAGGCCGCACAGGCACGTGCTTTTTGTAAGCAGAGGCAAAGACTTTTACCTTGCAAAGTTCCCAGCCCACAGCCAGCTCCTTGCTAGTGGTTCAGGCTCCTGGGAAGGAAGGGGGGCCATGAGCCAGGCAGGGGGAGGTTAAACAGATCTGTTGGGCTTGGAGGATCCCAGAGCCCACACTGCCCACCCCACAGGGCCTGCTTTTCCCTTTCTTTTGAAGGATTTCAGCCATCTGATTCCTTCAAGTCCTGCCTGGGGGCACATCTGCTGCCTGTCCCTGCACTGCCAAGGGGTTGAAAGTTTTTCTACCTAATGTTTGACTGTCTTGGGACATACACTTTTATCAAATATTCGCTGTCAGCTGCCAAAGGTCTCTATACCAGATCTGGAAGGATCCTAGGGAGTCTCTGCTGCACATCCAATGCTTTCTTAGCAGATTTGTTTGCTGACAACCAGAAGATGAGAAGGGGGTGCAATGTGCTGTCATTTTCTGTTTGTTTAAGGACCATCGCAGTTTGCAGACCACAACTCTGAAGCTGAGAAGTCCAGGAGAGATTTTGGTGCTATAAATACTGAACCAAGAACAAATTCTGATGGAATTTCTTCAGTTTGGCTTTAAATAAGTATGTCAACAAGGCAAGATTTAGAAATTAAATTAAATATTAATCTTCTTTACATCGAGATTCACTTACAGGTGTTTCTGACAAAGAGGACATGCAAACAGCAAATTCTTTGAGACACCCTGTTACCAAACCTATTTTTTGTCCCCAGATGGGTCTGACATGGACAATTAAGGTGACAACCACCATTCACTGGGCAGGATGTAGGGAATCTGTGGTTCCATCAGAGCCATGGGTGCCAGCATGGCCCAGGAAGGAATTGTGGTTGATCTGAGCTCCCTGAGGGCTGTGAGCAGGGCAGAGCAACATCTTCTGGGAAGGTGCCCCAGACACTGTCTGCCTGGTGATGGGTCTGTGGAGTTGTCACCACACAGGTGATTTACAGGGAAGGACTTTGCCCAGCACAGTCATGGTGTGGTACCATCCCTCAGTACATGTAGGGCAGGAACAGGATCGTGCCAGCATGGAGCTTCCTTGAGCAAATGCCTCTTAGATGAGAGAGATGTGATGAATGTGGGTTTTCTCATTTCTCCTTTCTCTGAGAGCAGCTATGGGTGTGCAGCAGGAAAGACTTTTCATTAAGATTTAAAAAAACCCCAGGTGTTAAGGAGGAAAAGCAAAGAGCTCAGATGTGGCTCCTCTCTGGGCACAAGTAACTGCACAGCCACACAGCAGCCACACAAGCATTCACCCAACAGCAATCCCAAATCTCCTCTGCCTGATTTCCTCCTGGTAAAAGGGTCCTCCAGGAGAGCAGAATCCAGGTGCTACATTAGCTTGTGATTCTCATCTGCATTTAGATGGAAACACTTCATGAAAAGCAGGAGGTGCTAGGCAGAACCAAGGGGTGCAAACAGCCCACTGGAGGGGGCAGAGGGTGGGTCAGAAGGTGGGGCAGCCCCACTGGGTGCAGAAACTGGTCTGCAGCCAGTGGCCAGCTCTGGGGAGCCATTAACCCTGCTTGGATGCCAAGGATGGGAAGGCTGTGCTTCCTCTCAGCTCCTTGGGAGCCTGCCAAATGTGCAGGTGGTGCGTGTGCAATCTCCTTGCACAGGTGTGCTGGGTGCACAGCTTCCTGTGTGCACTGATGTGGGCTCTCTTGCCCCTCAGCAGCATCTCACCTGCCAGGGATTCTAAAGGGTGTAAAGGTGGCTGAGGCCCGAGCCAGGCAGGAGGGGTTGGTGCTCACTCGGGAGCAGCAGACACAGCTGATCCCAGTGCCCGTGTGCTCCAACCACCAAGCTGGCTTGCCCAGCTTGTAAACAACATTTTTTTTCCCTCTGGGCTAATCTTGCTCTGTGGGGGCAGATAACATCACTGGAATTTTTCCAGTGTCCTTTGCAAGAGCCTCTTGCTTTGGACTTTGGCTGAGACGCACATGAATGAGACACGAGCTTCCTCAATTGCTTTCTCTTGTTTGCTTTCCTCTGTGCCTGCTTCCTGCTCTGCTCACTGCTTCTGGTTCCTGGTCTCATGGAGAATGAGCAGAGCAAGCTCAGCACCACCTTGTGCTTCCCTGGATATCCCTGTGGGGCTGGGGCTGGGATGCTGGCAGGAAGCAGAAGGGGCAGTGGGGTCTGGGCTCTCCTCACTGATGCCCTGCAGAGTGGGGCTGGCACTTGGTGAGCTCCTGTTCTGCATTCTGACTTTTTCCAGGGCAGTTGCTTTGGGTTTAGGTCTGTACCGTGGCTGGGGTGGGCTGTACTTCAGCCTCAAAGGCCCAAAGGTGTTCTTGTCCTGTGGCAGAGCCAATCCCAATACAGGTGATATGGTACCTGAGCCCCAGCCAACGCAGCTCTCTGTCCCCACCCTGCTCAGAGATTCCACTTATCACCCCTCAAGCCCTCAGGGATCTCCCTCTAGGGTCTGACAACACAAAATCTGTCCTGCTTTGGAGAGGGCTGGCAGCCCAAGCACCACTCAGCCATGGATGTACAGCCTGAGCTTGGCCCAAAGGGCTCCAGGTGCTGCTCCGAGTGTGGCAGGAACAGGCAGCCTGCCAGACCAGTCTGCCAGCACAGCCTCTGACATGCTACAGGGCCACGAGTGTCACCAGCTCCTGCCTTAGCAGGAGTGGTGCACGTGTCACCACTCACCTCTTCCCCGTGTTGTCATCCCTCCCCAGCACAGTTCTGTGGCTTGCTGCAGCCAGGGAAACTGAGGCACTGACCCTGTCCTACTTCTGGCCTCAGCTGAGCCACCAGCCTGCACGAGACTTGCTTGTGCTCTGTTGATGTTTCCCACTTTTCTTCTTTTCCACCCAGGAAAGGTTTCTGTATAGAGTCTGTGATCCACAGACTATGAACTAGCTGGCTCTGGTGTCCAAGGGGTGGTCCAGTCACCAAGTCAAGGGGTTCCGCTCTTACACAGTCCCATCAATCCCATGGCTGTCCTGTCCAGTCCCCCAGCATGATTTTCCCTTCTAAAGACAAGCTGAGGAGTCAATCCTTCTCATGTGAGTGACCCATAGATCTGCTTCAGGGTAAGAAGCTGCTTTGCCCAAGGCCTGGCTCACATCGCTGCCCAGGCTTGTGGTCATTATTCCATGGCCTTATTGGATGTCCTGGCCACCACGATTTCCCTCAGGCTGGATTTGAGGCACAGGTGCCCAGGACAGGGCTGTGGTTTCTCTGGCAAGAAGCCTACTGCGTCCTCATCGTGGGTCAAAACTGCCTCTTTTTGGGTTCCCCTGCCATGCCCTGTTCCTCTGCCCATTCCTCCCAGGACCTGCTGTGGTGATGGGGTCAGTGGAGATGGACAGCAGTGGGGCTTTCTCACTCAAGTGCTGCTCCTGTGAGACCCAGCATTCTCTGGGGCAGGGAGCCAGAGAGGCTTAGGGTTTTTTCTTGTTATCTCCAGGCACCTGCGTTGCTGCTGTGCTGAGGCAGATTAGCTGTGGCGGTTTCTCTGCCCTGCTGTTGCCTCATGCAACTGACTTGCATTTGGAAGTTGGGGTAGTCAGGGCTATGGTGGTGAGTCTTTGGGGGAGCTGTAGAATGGTGTTTCTTTCATTATCATTAGGAATATCTGTTGCTGTTTATCTGCCTTCTCTTTCCTTTGTGTTATGCAACCTCCTTTTGAGATGTCAGTGGTTGTTTTTCCAGGGTTGATGTAGCAACAAAACTCTTGCTGGTATCTCCAGACCCTTATGGCTATAACATCCAATGTCACACCTGCCCCTGTCTCTTAGGATCTCCAAGTACTTTTCCATTCCATTAATGAGTCCAGGTGTTGAGCAGGGACTGCAGTGAAGCCCTGGGAAGATGTGAGCTTGTAAATGGGCTGGGTGCCGGCAGCTCTGGTTCGCGTGGCCAGAGGAGGATCAGGGCGGGTGACTCAGGGCAGCTGAAAGTTTTGTCCTGGGAAAGCTGCCTGGGATCCAGGTCGCTGGGACCTGTTTGTCAGGTTCCTATTTTTGTTATTCACTAGCTCAGTATTCCTGAAAACAAATTGTGTTGTCACCTGATTGGCATCATAGGCGTCAGAGCGTGGAGAGTGTCCCGCGTGGAGAGCCTGTTTGGGTGGCTGGATCTCAGCTCTGCAGTGACTGGATTTTGGCTCTGCTTTGGCCATGTGAAGCTCTGCCAGTCCTGTGGCTGTCTGCAGCCAGAGCTGCTGCTCTTGGGCTGAGTAATGCCATGGTAATGCCTGGGTTCCTGCCCCCCACCAGCTCCTCCAAAGCCAGGGCAAAGCACCACAGCCTTTGCTGTCAGAGACCTTCAGAATCTGTCATGTGTGGCTGTGTTTTGTGTGAGGTGGCTGTGGCTGAGCCTGCAGCAGGGACCTTATAGAACTGTAGAACCTTTCTGAGCTGCAAGGGACCCCCAAGGATCATCCAGTCCAATCCCTGCCCAGACCTCCCAACAATCCCCCCTGTCCATCCCTGGAGCTCTGTCCAAACTCTCCTGGAGCTCTGGCAGCCTCGGGGCTGTGCCCATTCCCTGGGCAGTGCCCAGCACCCTCTGGGGGAAGAACCTTTCCCTGAGCTGCATCCTGAGCCTGCCCTGGCCCAGCTCCAGCCATTCCCTGGGTGCTGTCCCTGGTCAGAGAGCAGAGATTGGAGCTGTCCCTCCACTGCCCCTCATGAGTAGCGCTCAGAGTGCTCTGCCTTCAGTCTCCTCTGGTCCTGCTGAACAAGTCAAGTGACCTCAGCTGCTCCTCATATTGCTTCTCCTCTAGACCCTTCACTGGGCTTTGGGACAAAAAACCCCTGGGTTTTTCTCTCTGCTGGCCCCTGGCTCAGGCTATGGGCTGATGATGGCCCCTGAGTTGCCACTGGGTTGGGGTAGGACAGGACAGAGTCACTGCTGTGCTGGTTATAGAGAGAGGAGGAAGAGCTGACAACAGGCTGCTGCAAGGGCTCTTGACAGAGCCTGAAAAACCTTGGGAGGTTGCAGACAGTTCTGGGGGGAAGGTTCTTGTGGAGGGACACTGCTGTTTCCTTCATCAGCAATAACATCTTTCTGGAGCTGGACATTTCTTCTTAGGCCAAGCTTCAGCAGAAAAACCTGCCAGCTAAACCAGGGATTTCACTGATAGGTATTTTTTTGCTTAATAGCAAACCTGTCATGTGAAAATATTTGCTTTATTTTGAAGTAATAAAGAAACAATTTTTTCTTGCATCATCCATTCTTCTTTTTATCGCGGGAAAAGCTGACAGGGAGCAGGACCTGCTTATGATCTTAGCAGTACAGAAGAAAACATCTGTTGGTGTTTGTGGTGAGAGAAGCATTGCTGTGCCTATCTCACTGAGCAGCCCTGCTGCTGCTGCCTGCCTGAGCTTTAGTGATCTTGCCATGTCACCAGGGCAGTGTGTCAGAGGCTCAAGCAGCACTGCTGGCCTGATGCAGTGCACGTGGAGATCAGCCAAAGCAGAGGAGTTTGTGGCCAAAGGAAGGCCAGTTCTCATGTGGATAGGTTTTCTTTTTACATGAAGAAAATTGCCTGGACGCTTAAGGGAATTATTCATTTATTGGGAGCGAACTGAAAATGTGTGCTATCCGAAAATGCAGGTTGCTGGCCAGGATCCACTAAAATCCGTGGGAGCTATTGGCACATGTGATGTTAGGAAAATGGCTCATGTTGCTGCTGCCATTGTCTGCCCTTTTTGGGAACACTGACTGCTGAAGGCATCTGTTGTGTAAGGGACAAGCTGGTGAAAGTAGACGACTGTCAGGTGGGGAGAGAAACTCTCCTGCTGCCACGGCCATGCTGGGGCTTGTGAAAGGTGTTTGTAGTTCCACACTCTGCACGGTGTTCCTCCTGCCTGGGCTTCAGGGACAGTGGTGTTGGGGTAGTTGGTGCTATGGGTATGGAGGGGTGCAGGAGGGGTGGGAGCTGCATCCCTCCCTCCTCTCCCACCCTCCTCCACTTGCCTCATCCATCTCTCTCTGCTGCTGGATCTATGGACAAGGTTATACATGGTGGGGTTGTCTCAAGGGGTTGTCCTGTATCTCTCAGTGGAGAAGTGGCCAAGGCCAGACTCTAAAGTTCTCCTGTTGCTGAGGCCTCCCTGATGCACCCAGCAGAGACATGAGATGGTGCCAGTTATATCCAGGGTAGAGCCCCCCCGGTGTCTGGGACCCTCTCTGGGCATTTTCAGCTGGATGTTGTCAGGTGGGAAGATTTGGACTGTGCTTGGACTCAACAGGACTGGCAAGATCCAGCATGGATGTAGACCCTGCAAAATAGCCCAAGGCAGTAGAGAGCTGCTGCTACTCTCCCCACATGAGTAGCTGATCCAAGCTGCACAGGTTCCTGCAGCATTCCCAGCTAAGATCCTCTTTCCCAAAGTTGTATGAGCAATGCAGTTTCCTTCTCAAGGTGTGGGAGCAGGTGACACAGCACACAGACTTTGCAGGCACTCCTGGAATGATCACCATTCACTGGAGACAACATGGGAGATGCATGTGTTCCATGAGTTCATCTAGATTTCAGCGTGTGTTTCGTAGTCTCTGCTCCATGGCCACAGGGGAATGCTTTTGAGCTTGTGACTGGGTGACCCAGTGTCACTGCTCAGGAATGTGGCAGGTGTTACCCGTGTTTTGGACTGTGCAGTATTTGGGTCCCTGAGCTTTGGGTGTGTGCTGGACCAGGTGATGTTGCAGGAAGGGAAGGACAAGGCAGGTGAGGGGGTCTGTGCACAGGTGGCTTTTCTGGTAGCTGAATGCACTTGCTGCTCTCTCAGGGCACCCACTCAGGTGTTGTCCCCAGAGCAGTTATCTTAAAATATTGTACCTGGGATGTGGTAAGGTCTGTGGCTGCACCCTGGAGTGGTCTGGCCAGAGCATTGTGTTAGAACAAAGCTGCTCCAAACCTGCAGATCAAGGTGTGAATCACTGCAGAGGTCTGCTCTTCTCAGTGGGGCTGCCCACACTCACTGTGATGGCAGGACTGGGAGCACAGGTCTCACAGGCAGAGGCAGCCTGCTGTGAGCTCTGAAGTCTTCCAGCTTGACAAACCTTGCTGTGGCATCCATGCCTTGTCCTTTGCCTCCATGGGCTCCTCTCTTGGGCCAGCTCATCTGTCCTCATCAGCTCTGTGCCACAGGGAATGGACACCTCTTGAACCTGAAGGTTCCCAGATCTCTCAACCTCTCCTCATATAGAAAATGCTCCAACCCCTTCATTTTTTGGCCCTGTCTGCTCTAGTAACTCCACACCTTTTCTGTACTGCAGTTTGTGCAGCAGTTTCTGGGCACTGCTTCTCGGAGATCTTGACATCTCTTTGGGCTTCCAAGCACTTTGGGAATGCCTTGGAGGGTTGTGCTGCTGATGTCTCACTGTTATATCTGCAATCTGTATTAGGGAGCTGGAGTCACCGTGGGTGCCCATGTCCTTGTGCTGCAGCCACCATGATCCCTGGGGTCTGCCCCATGTGCTGTCCATCCAGCCACTGCTCCTCACTGCACCCTCCTGCTCTGAGCTGCCTGAGACGTGTAGGGCACATCAGGGGGTTTTTAGACCTGAGCTGTGCCTGGATTGATGGGGGAATTCCCAAGGCCTGGACAAAGCACACCACTAGTTGGGAAAGTCCACTGGAGACAACTTGAGGTGCTGCTGTGTTGTTCTGTGCAATGTGTGAGCGATGAATTACACGTGGAAGTGAAAAGAGGTGGCCTTCCCCTGCTAGTCCTTTTGTGGGGTGAATAGTATGAGCAGGTTTTGGAGCTGGTGACAGCAAGGAGCAGGAAGAGGAAGTGTGAGGGATTATAAATATCTGTCTCTCAAGGGGCAAAGCAGTGAGATACTAGTTTCCATGAATAGGCTCCTGGAGTATGACACTCTCTTCCCTCTCTCGTGTGGCTGTGCTCCAGATAACAGAAACCACTGCTGATTTCCTGAGCTCACTATCTTTGTCATGAAAACCCCAAACAGCAGCAGTTTATAAATAAGGCTTAGGAAATAGAGCTGCTATTCTGAGGAGCAATGAAACCAGCAGCTTGCCCAGCTCAACGCTTGAATTCTGGTTCACAACAAACTTGAGCCATCAGAGAAAGGAACCTGAAGCCTTTCTCAAAGAGGAAAGTGGAACTGGGCTGCAAAGCAGGCCTTGT
>CM031876.1:15780-112090 GCA_018697195.1 Certhia americana
CCAGCTCTGGCTGTGCAAGTGGGCTTTTGCAAGCTGCAGTATTGACAGAACAAGCAGTTAAACAAATACTGTCTTCTGCTGTAACGTTTGTAATTGCTGCCCACAAACCACAGGCAGCTTGGCCTGGCTCCAGGAGAGAGAGCTGTGCAAATATTCCTGTGTCAGAAGTTATCTCCAAGATGCTGCCACAGCTTAGGCCTTGCAGAGAGGAGAGAGAATGGTTTACAGGCAATGGTGGATCATCTCAGCACTCTGCCAGGACAACCTGGGGTCATGGAAAGCTGCTCCTGCTCTCCAGTGCTTCATCTTCTGCAGCTCCCAGATGCAAGCAGGTGTTTTCAGAAAACACGTTTGCACATATACACAGAGAGAAGGGCACCAGGCTAAAGGAAGGTGCATGGTGTGTTTGTTGCCAGTTCCTGTGGGCTCAGCTTTGAGGAATGGCACTAGCAAAATGGCAAATCCATGCCAATTTGAGTTCTGCCACACCAAAAATATTTTCCATTCTGGTATTTTTTCCTACTGGTATTTTGGAACTGACAGCTCATTGCAGCTATGACAATGGGTTCTGCTAATCCAAAAAAAGTCCTGAACATGGAGCTGTAGCATAGATTTCATATATATATTTCATGCATTGTGCCCGTAAAGTAGAATTCTGTTTAGTGTAGTCCTTCTAGGTTTCCTTGTTTGTGCCCTTGAAACTATGGATGGGATGGGATGGGATGGGATGGGATGGGATGGGATGGGATGGCATGGCATGGCATGGCATGGCATGGCATGGCATGGCATGGCATGGCATGGCATGGGATAACATGGCATGAGTGGAGAGAGTGCAGATGAATTTAGTCATCTGCCATCTCCTTTCTCTGAAGCAGCACAAGCCTCAGGGCTTCCTGCTCTCCCTATGCTGCTGCAGAGCTGGGACACAGCACAGATAAACAAAGAGCTCTTTTCTGGTGGACTAAGTTTTCAGCCACAGCAGGTTTGTTAAACATGAGAGCCTGCCTGTCCCTAGGAATGAGTCTGATTCCAATGGAACAGCTCAGCAAGGCCCACAGCTCCATGGACCCAGCCCATGCTGGCCATTTCCAGCTCAGCTGGGAGAGAAAATTCCACATTCATGGTGGAGGAACAAGGAATAAGTGTTTTGTCTCAACTGAGCATTGTAGCAAGCGCTCCACTTTCCTGTGCCTGAGGCAGCACTGGCTCCCTGACTTGATTTTTAGGTAATAGCAGCACTTCCAGACACAGATCCAGCACAGCCAGCTACCAGGGGATCACCTCTGGTCTGCAGCTTTCTTGGTGAGGGGCAGTCTTAGGAAGGGTCCAGCAGCTTAGCTCCTGCTCTGAGCACATCCAGCCTGGGCTCTGCATGCCCCTGCATCCCTCTGGAATGCAAGGTGGATAATCTTGGCTGTGTGCCTCTCCCAGAGAGCTTTGCTGGGCAAGCTTGGCTGGCTGCAGGACTGAGAGAAGTGAGGCAAAAGCACTGGTGGGGTCATTTACACTGAGATGTAGGAAGATCATCACCCACTGTGTCTTGTAGGCTGCTCAGAGGGCTGATTGCAGGACACAGATAAGGGCAAGGGTACCTCCAGCTCAGATGGAAATGAATATTACTGTGCTTGGAAGTGGACTTCATGTTAGGGACAGAAGTAGTTGGGAAAAATTTCCTGGAACCTGCTATTGCCTCAGTTTATACAAACTTATTAAGAAGTCATGGAACTGGGCCAGGGGAATCAAAATTAATTCAGGAAAGAAAAGTTATGGGTTCTAATTGAACCTGTTTCAGAGCTCTTTCAGAATGAAACACTTCCAGGTTTCCTTTTGAAGTGGATATTTTGAAATCTTAGTATTTTCCTGCTGTTTGTGATAGCAGAAAATTACCTCAAGTTCAGAACAGAAATGGAAACTTGGAATTCTCTAAAATACTGAATGCAAAATTTCCTTTCCAAAAATGGAGATAGAAATACAAAATTTTGTTTCCAAAAACTGATATGAAAGTCAAACTCTGACATCTTGAAATTCCTGGTGGAAGGGAGCTTTGCATTCTGTGCCAATTATAGAGAGATGTCCCAGAGAGATGAGCACATGTTGCCAATTGTCAATGAGCAGCTCTGACTCTTCTGCTTTTCTTCACCCCATGCAGGGCAGCAGGTTTGTTCTCTGTGCAGCAGAGTCCTCTGTGTTTTGGTGGTTGCTTTCCTTGGTCAGTGCATGTGGCCACTGTGAGAGCAGCTTTGATCACACAGATCATGAGGAGAAAGGAAGAGGAGGATGGAAGAGGGAGGAACATGATTAAAACGATGAGAGATGGAAAGAGACACACGAGAAGAGACAGCGGGGAAGGTCAGAAATAGTCCTGGAAAGGCTCCACGTCCTATTTCTATGGTGAAGGTCCTACAACCTCCTTCCAGGACCTGTGGTCCCAGGAGAAGGCTGGGAACACGTCCTGAGACACCAACTCCCAGTGCAGCTCTGGGTGCAGGAGGTTGTTTTTGACTGAGTGTAGGTTTTTCCCCGAGTTTGTGCACGATGCTCTCAGGGCTCTATAAATACCACGGTGCTTCCTGTGGGCTCTGTGAGGAGGAAGCTGTGTCCCTGCTGGGGGGAGGCAGCAGCAGCCTCAGGGTGCAGGCAGTGTGTGCACTGGGGGGCAGGGACTGGGATAAGGATGGGATGAACATCTCCCTTTCCATGTGAGCTGCTAGGTTGCCCTCAGCCTTCTCTTTGCCATGCTGGCTCAGCCTCTTCCTCAAGCCCTGGCTCCTGGGACTTGGCCCTCCCCAGTTTCCTCATAAACTGGGGTCCACTGCTCCCCATATTCCAGGTGTAGCCCCACATAGGACAGATAATCCCTTTCCTCAGCCTGCCACATCTCATCTCCCGCTCTCCAGTTTAAGGTTTACCACATTTACATGGGTGTGCTCTGGGCTCTCCTACATCAGGCAGAGTCCAAGTCAGAAGGAAGCACCCAGCTGGTGCTGTGTGCCATTGTGAGAGGAACTTGCCTGAGATTTTGCATTTGGGAAGCCCCAGGGCTCAACTTGAAAACAAACTCTGTACTCATGCAAGCTCTGGTCCCCAAGGAAGCTCAATTCAGAGCAGATGCCAAGCTGAGCCCTAGCTGTCACCTAGGAAAAAGGGTCTTGGGTGGAGGCACTTGGACAGAAATGAACCTTTTCAGGCTCAAGAATAGATGGCAAAATACACCAAACTAATTTTCCCATAATTTCTTAAAATTATGCTCTAGATGATCTTTAAGCCAATTTGAGGACACAGAGGATATTTTTGTTTGACTGGAAGTGGCAGCATTGTATTTACAGCTAAAAAGCAGACTTGACATAGGAGCAGGGATCAGGTGAGGTGGGGGGAGAAGGGAATGACAGATTTTTAAACTGGAAAACTGCCAAAATTGGTATGTGTTGCCAGAATGTTTCTAAATTGTAAGTACCACATTTCCTAGGGCAAGGGGATGTGGGGAAGGGGCACAGAGAGAGAAAAACTGCTCTATAGCATAACCCTCATGGGGAGAAGGCCTCTGTGCTGGGGTTTCAGTCTTGGCTATCCCCAACCTGATTATGTTTCCCCATGAAGTGGGAAAAATGCGTAGGATGGGGACAGGAGCTAGGAATGTGTGAGGAAACCATCCAGAACTCTTGCACTGACCAGGTTCTGTTTGAGGGAAAGCTGAAGAGACAGAAGGGCAATTTGAGTCTTTTCTTGTGTTTGGTCAAGGTCAGAGGATGGGAGGTTTTCTGAGCCCATCACTGAGGGAAGTTACTCTGCGATGGAGAGCTTTCCTGCCAGCTGAACATGTGTGCTAAGTAAAACAGCTAAAAAACAAATAATGAGAACTGCTGCAGCTGGAGTTTCGGGATGTGCTGGCAGCACTTGCTCTGCTCTGCCCATACAGCCACATTTCTTGGACATCCATTGCTTCTTCTTTGCAGAATGGCAAAATAGTGCATGAGGAATCACTCCTGGGTTCCTGCTTGCCTTGCAAGAAACAGGATGAGCTGGGAGATAGCTTTGTTAGACTTGAAGTTTTCTTTGGGAGAAAACTGAGCAGGAGGACAGACCTTTAGGTTTCTACCCACTCTCTCCAGCCCAAATGGTCCCCAAAGCTTTTGTCTGTGCAGGTCCCTGTTCATCCAGTCAGGCTCTGGGTAGATTTCTGCCATCCCTGTGATCTGGGAATGTTTCTAGAAGCTGTTTATTCATTCTCTGTGTGTGATATACAAAGGACACACCATGGATTGCACTATTCTGCAGGGTGTCAGCTGCTCTGTCTCCTAGGGATGGACCCTCTGGGAAACAAGGACTCTGCTACAGCTTCTGCCTCCTGCCTGATGTCACAGGGCTGCCTGGTTCTTTGCAAGAGGAAAAAAAAACATGTGTTCTGCAGTGGAAAGGTACAGCTTGTGTTATGCCAAGGACAGAGTGAAAGGAAGGAACACCGAGTGTGGCAGGGAGGGGATGAACTGTCCCCTACAAAGATCTTTTCTTTCATGCATCCATTTCACTCCATGGCTGGAGCTAATCTGGGTGGAGGCTTCCATGACCCTGCCAGGGCTCCTGCCCTTGGTGACATCTTCCTGTTTGCCCCTGTGCCAGCTGAGCTAATTCAGGGAAAGATAACCTTGTAAGTGTGCTTTGTGTTGGGCCAAATCAGCCCTGTGTGATGGCTGTTTGCATGGCCAGAGACAGTGCCTGATGCAAGGGAAGGGGCTGTTTCACAGGGGCTGGGAGGGCAGGTCCTACCTTGGCAGAATTAGAGGACTGACTGCATGGTGTTGAGGAGAAAGGGGAAGAAATTAATCCACAAATCTCTACATTTCTAGATCTCTAGAGTAGGCTGGCATCAATCCAAGCAGTCCCTGACCCAAATCCAGCACCCACTGCCTGTGAGCTGAGGCTGCTTCAGCTGCTGAATGAGATGCACCTGGCTTGAAGGTAAATATCCTTGCTCTCTCTTGCTTGGGTTATTGGTAAAGGTCAGGGTCTTGGGGGAGTCGGTGCTGGGTCTGCCTGAGCAGTCTGGAGGTTTGACCAGGGTGTATTGGGACTGTTTATCCTGAGCATGCAAGTGGGCAGACCTGGGACCAGGCTCTGCTGATTTTGCTCAGAGGAACAGGAGGAAAGGAAGCAATTTCTGCAAATTTAGTAAGAAAGTCCTTAAATCTAATTGCTGGAAGTGGTTAGGGAAGCTGACAGACTATAATCAGCTTTGTGACTCTTTTCCAGCTCATCAGCAGTGCCAGTGGTCCTTGGCTGTGCTCAGGCAGCTCTGCTGCAGCATGTGAAAAATGAGAGCAACTCATCTACCCACAGAGCAACCCCACCTGTGAAAGCAGCACTGCACAGGCCAGAGGAAACAGCAGGGGTGTAAAGACCTCTGGATGGGGAGCAGACAGGAAATTCTGCTTAGATGGGATGCCCAGATTCAAAAATTGATGATAAAATGTTTTCAGAAGTAATTTATACTTAGTTGTAGCAAATGGGAAAGTCAGGGCTAAAGTTAGGCTTAAATTGTAGTGATCCTACCAAGAGATGACTTTTCCTAATAACAGTAATGTGGCTTCATGCTAATTGAGAATAAGGAGTGACACAGCTGTGAATGGCAGGAGGGAGTGAGAGCTGTTGCAGAAGGAAATTTCTCAGAGTGCTAGAGGCAGAAAGGCCTGTTATTTCTGATAAATTATTCTTGAAATCTCCCTGAGATTTTAGAGAATTTACTCTTTATCAGAGGCTGAAAGTGTGTGCTGTTTTGTTGATGGGATCAGTGCTGGATGTGCTCCCTGACACCACTTTTATAATGGGTATTCTCTGCTTTCATGTTATC
Organism: Certhia americana; assembly: GCA_018697195.1. NCBI lineage: Eukaryota > Metazoa > Chordata > Aves > Passeriformes > Certhiidae > Certhia > Certhia americana. Next base: position 21,626 of record CM031876.1, read on the forward strand.
TCATGTGCTAATAAATAATTTTCTTGTAAATTTTCAGAAATTTCATTTTTGTACCTAGAAAACAGTTCCTCAGAGAATTACAGAATATTATGTGTTTTTCAGCTGTCACCCAGACATAAATGCCTTGGGAGAGGGGACTGTATTTCAGCCTAAATGACTGAGTCACCAGGACACAGCTGCTTTGTGAGCTGACATAGTGTGGGGTGACAACACATGACTTAATGTGATGTAATGCAGCAGAGCATGACATCTAAACCTTTTATCATGTGGATTTTGAATGCACTTGGCAGGAGTTGGGCACAGCCAGGGTGTAGCTGGGACTGACACCCATGGGGAAAGCAAAGTCACTCTGCTGGTGCTGCTGGAAGGACCTTTTGCTTGAAAGCAACAGGTTGGAACTGCTGTGGATTATGGATTGTGAATTCCCTCTGGCTCACTTAAAACTCTTGTCCTTAATTCCTTTATTGCAAATCATCTGCTGTCCTTTTGCTGCTGAAAAACAGAGTGGGAAGGGGCAGTTTCTCATCAGGTGAGGGTAGGAAAAGACATGAGCCTCTAGGAAGCAGAGGCACAAGTGAGGTGCAGGGAAATGGGGGTTTTTCACTGTCCTTGAATTTTCAGAAATGCACAGCACTGAGCAGGGCAGGGACAGGCCCCTCCTCAACCATAATTTTCAATCCCACAGTCATCAGCAGCCTGACCCTGACCTGTCCTGGGTGGGAGGTGTCTGACACTCTTCAAGCCCCTGCTTCTGTCTTTGCCAGATGGTTTGTATGCTGGTTTCCAGAAAATGCCCTGAACAATCAAGAACCCCTTCATAGGACAACAGGGAATGTTTTCAAACTGAGACAGGGTTAGATGACATATTAGGAAGAAATTCTTCCCTGTGAAAGTGGTGAGGCCCTGGAACAGGGAAGACACAGAGAAGGTGGAATTCTGGAATTCCTCCTTTTGCCTCAGTCTCCTCTGCTGAGGTTGGCCCTCAGGAGTCACAGACCTTGGAGTTAGAGAAGAAGGCTGAAGAAAGGAAGACTTCCAGTTGGACATAGATGGTTGAGTTAGAGATCAGCCCCATAAATCCATGGGCCCTCCTGGGATGCACCTGTGGGTGCTGACAGAATTGGCAGAGGTTGTTGCTGAGCCAGTCTCTGTTTGGAACAGCTGCCCAGGAAGGTCGTGGGGTCTCCCTCTCTGGAAACATTCCAAATGCTCCTGGGTGTGTTCCTGTCCACCTGCTCTAGATGACCCTGCCTTGGAGGTGTTGGACTGCATGATCTCCAGAGGTACCCATAATAATTCTGTGATCCTGTGATTCTGTTTCCCAGAGAAGCTGTGGCTTCCCCATTCTCTGGAAATGTTCAAGGCCATGTTGGGTGGGACTTGGAGCACCTTGGGATAGTGGAGGGTGGAAGGTGTCCCTGCCCATGGCAGGGAGTAGAACAAGCTGAGTTTAAGGTCCCTTCCAACCCAAACCATCCTCTTTCTCTAATCCCTGGGGGTGGCTTCTCAGCTGGAGGTGTGGGATAGCTGCTGCTGTGCATGAATCAGATTCCTCCACCATCCCAAACATGCAATACTCTGGGTCTCAGTGGTCCCATTAGTACAACCAATAATTATGTTGTCCTGTGGCTGTCAGTGATAATATTCATGTGCTATTTATTTTATCAACATTCAGATCAACTGGAATGATACCAATGCCCATAGTTTTCCCTTTTATCACCCTGGAAAGTCACACATGGGGTTTGAATTATCTAAAGTGATGGGTCTGGCCCTACTGCTCTTAGACTTCTGTGTTGCTTTGGCTTGAACCAAACTCAAAGGTCTGACCCCTGTTCTCTGCAGGGACTCTGGTATCCTGCTTGCCCAGCAGGAGCAGGACACGGAGCAAAAGTCCAGCTCCTCCCTGGGCTGCAGCCTGGGCAGGTTGGGTGGGTGCAGAACCCACCCAGAGCAGATCAGCCTCCATGGACTGCTCTGGTGAAATGTCTGATAAGCCTTTAACTTCATGCAGTCCAACTGAATGGCAGCTCTTCCCAGATTCAGGTTAAACACTAGGAAGATGTCCAAGTGCTCATGCATGGCACAGACAGAGACTGCTGTGAAGAAAAGGTTTTAGTCCCTTAGGGGCAGGATTACATTCAGATGGAATTTGAAGAGTTTTATTCTGATGTCTGTAACAGACACAGGCAAATATGGCAATTTCCCTACATGGGGATGAAACCCCTCAGGACTGGCTGAGCTAAAGAATGAGCTTGTGTATTGACAGAGAACACAGAGAGGATTCATCTGGACCCTCCCAAGGCCAGAGCAGTTCTTGTTCTGGCTCTAATGAGAGCTGGACAACACCTCGCTTAAAAGCATCCTGTAATTTTGGATACAAAGCAACACCCAGTGTGGTGTGAGTTAAGGATCTGAATGAAGTCTGTGGCCGTGGTGAGTGTAAACAGGCTGAGCCACAGGGAAGTAGTTTAAAGCTTGTGCATGAGAGATCATGGCTGGGATGAGGTGCTGTGTTATTCCCAGGGACCACAGGCTGCAGGGCACAGCACGAGAGGTACTGGTAGGGCAGAAGAAAGAGAAACCCCCTTGGGAACTGGATGAGAGAAAATCAGAAACATCCATTCCATGGATAGGCACACTGCAGAGTCCCCACTGTGTCCTGCAATGATTCAGGATGTCCCAGCAGCAGCTGGATGAGTGGCTGGGGTGGGGCAGCCAGGAAAGAGCTGGCATGGCACAGCTGGTGTAGCTTCTCTGGTTCATCCCCAGCCCTGTTGCTGTCCTGTGAGATGTTTTGCTGGAACATGCTGTATGTAGAGTTGCCTTGGGGTGGTTCTCTGGGAGGGAGCCATGTGTGCACTTTGTTATCAGCTCTGGTGAGAGATTTTCAGGCTGGCCTTTCTGTGGGGATGCCAGCAGCCTGATCCCAGGTACAGGTAAGCCAGGAAGAGCTGCTGTACCCAGTGGAGTCACTACTCAGGTCCCTCAAGGTTTGGGTCCCCGGGATTACCTTATCACTCCGACAACTACCCAACAAGTGGTGGTAGCAAGGTGTGGGTCTGCCTCTTCTCCCAGGCAACTGATGACAGGAAAAGAGGACATAGCCTCAAATTTGCACCAGGGGAGGTTCCGGTTGAACAGCAGGAAGAATTTCTTCGTGAAAAGGGTGGTCAGGCATTGGAAGGGGCTGCCCAACAAAGTGATGGAGTTCCCATCCCTGGAAGTGTCCAAGGAGCATCTGGAAGTAGCATTCAGTGCTGGGTGACAAGGCGGGGAGTGGTCACCGGTTGGACTTGATGATCGTGGAGGTCTTTTTCAAGCTAAATGATCCTGTGATCCTGTCTCCCATCTGTGCCACTGGCCCTTTGCAACCACCCCATGGAATGTGGCTCTGCCAGGAGCTGTGGGCTGCATCCCAGGAGCTGTGAGACATCTGGCTGGTGTATCAATGGAGATGAGATGCAAACAGCACTGGGGCACTTGCAGCCTGTGCATTACCAGGCACAGCCAGAGAGAGGAGGCTGGAGGGGGTTCCAGTGGGAGGCACATCCCCAGCCCCTCTCCCTGCCCCTGCACATGCAGGGCCAGCTGTGCAGGCAGAGCAGCAGCCCCTGAGACACCCACACCTGTATAACCCAGCCAACAGGGGATGCAGGGAGGCCTAACAGGAGAGAAAGATTCAGTTTGATGGATGAGATTGATATTTTCTTCCTTTATTCTCCACTCAGCTTTCAGGGCTGAGATAACTCTTCACAGTTATGTGGACATTGCCTCCAAGCTTCAGAAGAACCAGGGCAGATCCACCTGTCCCTGGCCCGTTGTTTAGCTGATGTTTAAGGACAGGCTGGTCTGTGTGCTGTGCCCCAGTGTGTCCTACTCTGTCTCCCAGGCATGGCTGTGTATTGCCTTAGGGGCTGGACAGCAGCTCTGTGCCTGGATAGATGTTGCCCAAGGCTGAATTACTCCCTGGATGACTCTTCTGTGACATTAAGCCAAAATGCCAAGGATCTGTCCTTGGGGAGCAGCAGATGGGTTAAGCAATGTCTTGCTGCAACCATCTGCACTGGGGCCTGTCATTGACTGACTTGGACAAGAAAGTGATGGAGGAGAGGTGGACTCTTGCGTGTTGTGGCTGTGCAGCAGCTTGTTTCTGCAGTGAGAGAAAGGCTTGTAATACCAGTGGTGGTCTCAGACAAGCCCCATACTTTGTGCCAGGTGACCAACACAGAGGAATGGCTGGGGTTCCCAGGTGTGCCATGCTCCAGGTGGCAGACACCCTCTCCTTCGAGACACTTGAATTTTAGGAGACAGTCCCCAGGAGATGCTTCAAGAAGGCTAACGACTCATGCACAAAACCTCATACCCAGGCTGGAACTTTCCCAAAGCAGTGAATTATGCTTGTCGTCATTTTTAGGAGATAGAGAACCTGTGGCATTCCAGAGCAACCAGGGGTTGTCCCCTTCCATGGTGCTGCAGAATGTGGTGTCAGCCTGGACCGTGCTCCTTGGCAGAGATTCTGAGCCTCATCCACCCTGTTTGCTGCACAGTGTGATGGGACTGAAGCTGCTGCATCCTCACCTTCACATCCCCTGCCATCTTGGAGGGGCTGGGTCCTTGTGTGGTTTCTAAGGTAGTTGAGATAAAAGACCCCAGCTGCAGGGATCTTGTTGCTCTTCTGAGGCCAGCCTTATGCAGCTGCAGCTGGAGGTGAGCAGGCAGTGCAGAACTGCTGTGTGCTGGTATCAGTGTGACAGCCTGAGCAAACACAGAGCAGGAGAAGAAGGAGCTGGGAGTCAGTAGGATTTATCTTGTCTGTCCCCAAATAGGGCAGAGTGCAGGAGTGAGGGGTCACATTTTTACTGTGCTGGGCATATTCTCCTTCTTCCCTCAAAGAAACAAAGCCGTATTTATAACTCCTGGTACTGTGATGTGCAGGCTTCAGGGGGGCCCAGAACCACAGAGGGCTAAGCCCCATGAGATGAACTCCTCATGTCCTTTCTCTTTCCAAGATGCCCTAACAAATGAAGCAGCTTTGGGGGGAGTGAGAGTCTCAGGGCTGCTGAGGGGCACTTGGGGGTCTTGCTGTGGGAAGCAGGTTGCCAAGTTGGGAACAGGAGTGCTCCTGGCAGCACAGGCAGTCTCAGGAACACAGGCAGTTGAGCTGTTTTGCTTGCTGTTTTCCTTGAGCCAGTTGATGCTTGTGCATGAGATAAGATAGAAGGATGTTTCCAAGCCCTCTGTGTTGGGGGTGGGCATCACCCATGGGAAAAGACTGGAGGAAGCATCTGCAGGTGATTTTTGTGATGCCCAGGGTAAAAGGCATACAGAGGCTAGGGCCTGGCCAGGCTGTCCTGGGAAGCTGGGTGAGGCTGAGTGCTTCTTCCTGCCTTCTAAGGGTGGATCCAGCTCATTGCTCCTCACCATCGTGGCATGGAGCTCCTGTGCACTCATCCCACGGGCACGTCCTTGCCATGGCAGCTCACTTCCAGGGAAGGCAGGGAGTGGTTCTGCACGAGGCTGTGTTTGGGAGGGCAGGACAGGGCACATTTGCACAGATCACACCTGGTTCTGGGAATGGCCAGGTGCCTCCTGTCCAGTCCGACCTGTCCCTTTGGCAAGCTCTGAGGGAGGATCTTCAGGGCAAAATGGTTGATCTTACAAAATATGCCACGGGCTCTTGTTCCTGGGTCACACAACCCATCATTCAGCTGAAGGAAGCAGCTGCCTCCCTCACAGAAAGATAATGGACATCCAGTGCTCAGAGGGGTGTTTGAAGTCCTAATTAAGGCCCAGATCTTCAGGTCCAGCCTCCTGGAAGAGTGCTGGGGTTAGTGCAGAAACAGGGATGCTCCCTTCTTGCTGTGCCCTGCCATTGCTCCCCTCAGGCCTGGGGCCACGCTGCTCCAAAGGGAGTTTATATCACCCCCAAACAAGGGCAGTTCATACAGCAGAGGCTGGGAAGGGAGCAGGGAGCTGCAATGAAGGGATGTGGAATGGGACGTCATGATGTGACTCAGTTCTTGCAGATAAGTCCCTGTGCTGTCCCTGCTACAGGCATTCCTGTGAAACTGTGGGCACTGGGAGAAGCACGCAGGGTGTGACTCAGAGCAATCAACTCCATCTGCATATTTTTGCATATGATCAAATCTTTTTGGCAGTCCATTTAGAAGGAGCGACACTGGAGCAGTATCTTGTGTGACTGAAAGTCCCAACTTCCCTGTGGAATACTGGCCCCAAAGCCTCAACTCCCCAACTCTGCTGATGTGGAGACTCTTGTTCTCCTAAACCACTTGAGGCCTTTTTTTGGGACATGTTGCTTTAACAGGGGATGAAATTGGTGGGGAACACTTGGATCCTCCCCTGGGCTCTCTCCAGGTGCCCATAAATGGATGGCAGATCATTAAGGTCACAAACTGGCCTGGGTCACTTGGAGTAGTTCTGCCATTGCTGGAGTGTGAGTTCATGTCTAAGCTATGGAAACACAGAGGCAATCAGCTGAAAATACACAGTGGAAACCAAGGGAACCTATAATTAAAGGTTAAAAGTTGCAATTAATGCTGCCTATATGAGGATCTCAGCTTCTTATGGAATCCAGACACTCTCTGCCACTCCCTGTTTCCATGGGGCAGGCAGAGAGAGCTGCGATGGCTGCGGGCAAGAGAGCAGGTGGGCTGGGAAGGGGCAGCACCATGCACACACCCACAGAGCCTAGCAGAGCTGCTCAGACATGTGCAACGATGTAAACAAAACGTAACCCGTTTGTATATTTGCTCTCACAACATTTCAGATTTTATCTGCTCCTACTAAGCCATGGGTAGGTGGGAATGGGGATGTGTGCTGGGCTCTGCTTGGACACAGGTGTCAAGAGCAGGTCAGCCACCTCCTTCTGAAGAGCAAATCTGGAATAAGTGCCACAAGGTACAGCTATGATAAGTAAAATACATCCGGAGAAGCCAAGTTATCTCCTTCTTGGGTGCTGTGTGAGGGGTCTGTCCTAGGGATCTTTCTGAAGAGCAGCTGCAGCAAAGAGCTGTGCTTTGGTAGAAGCTTCTCGATGCATCTGTGTTGCTTTGCAGTTGACCTGTCAATTGCTGGGAAAGAGGGAAGCTCTGAATGGGTGCTGAGGATTAGATATGAGTTTAATGCATTCACTTGGAAATCAATATTAACCCAGGTTGTAAAACCGTATTGACAAGAGTGGGTAAATAGAACCATCTCCACCTGGGAAAATGAGGTCTGCAAGAGGAAGATGATTGGTTCATGATCACAAAGAAGTCAAGGACAGTGTCTTCTCCACCCTCCACAGGACACAGGCATCCTGGTTACCAGCAGGATCACAGGATGAAGTTAACTCTTATAATGTGCAGGTGAACAAAGGTGAACAGACTTTTCTTAGGGTGAAAAGGGGCCATGGAAGGCAGATTTCAATCTCAAAGTAGTGAATATGACTTCTTTGACACAGAGGCTCTTTGCACAGAGGAGTGTGACTCCTGGAGCAAGATAGGATCTCTGTCTTTCATGGATTGTCCTCTGCCAAGTGACTCATCCTGTAATCCCCACCTGAGCACTCTCCCAGCTGGAGCCATGTGGATGCCCTTCAGCTGGTTTCAGCAGAACTCTGAGCAAAAGGCAAGAGCACAAACTCGCTGGTTCAGCAGTAACCAAACCTTCCTTGCCACACTGCCAAGTACTCCTTCAGCACCCAGGCTTGGAATGGTCTCATTTCCCTGCCTGTTGGCCATGTTTCCCAGAAGCTGCTATTTCAGGCCTGCTGTGTGTACAAAATTAGCTCTTGGGAGCATGTATTCATCTGTGCTTCAAGCAGCCTCACTGATGTCCATGCAGCTGCTCCAGGGTTGCTGCTGGCTAGAGCAGAGGCTGGGTTGAGGTCTCCCTTGGTGCACAAGTGGGATTTTTGTCAACTTCCTGACATTCTAATTAAATGAAATTCCTCCTGGGATCACTCAGCTGCTTGACCAGAACAGGGGTGGTAGCTGCTATGTCTTGTGAAGGTTTCCTCTCAGTCAACTGATGAATGCTTTTCCAAAGATTCAGAGGAGCCGGGTTTGCAAACAACCAGTTCAGCTCTTTCAGCTTAGTGGTGGTGAGGAGCAGCTCAGCAGTGCTCTCCTACCCTTTCCTCCCAGTGCCTTTCCATCTCTGCATTCAGTATTCCCTGCCCTTCCTGCATGGCTCACCCAGAGTGCCCCCTGCTCTCCGTGCTGCAGGCAGGGCTGTCTGTTCAGTCCCTCAGCTCAGCCCAGCTGTGGGACCACAGGGCTGAGGTGTGTGGGATGAGCAAGGGGAATGTGATCAGGGGTGTCACAAGCTGTGAGGACAAACGGTGGCTTTTGGGTGCACGGGAATGTGGGCCATCGAGGAGATACCCACAACAGCCTGAAAGCACCTGCCATTTCCTTGGTCTTCAGAGGTCACCCTGAGTGCCTTCTCCAAGTGCCATGTGAGGAGCTCTGGCAGAGCCACGGGTGACTCACAGGAGTGAGTGCCATGTTGTCCTGCCAGCTCTGAAGTGACCTTGCTGTGACACCTGTGCTGGCACCACCACAAGGTTAGTGAGGAGCAGATCCATTCCCTTATTCAAGAGTGGCTCAGCTCACACCACTGCCTTGAGCTGGATGTGTGAAATGGGGGTAGTCAGAGCCATTCTGCATCCTTGGATGTTGTGCTTGGCTGTGCTGGGTTAATGGTTGGAGTTGATGATCTTAGAGGACTTTTCCAACCTAAATGGTTCTGTGATTCACCACCAGGTCCTCCCTGAACAAGTCCTGGCTAAATCCAGACCATTGCAGGACAGGTAGGGGCTGTGATTCGGATCAAGTTCTCAAGCTGCTCCACACGGGGTTCCTTCTGAGGGACACCCTGAGAATCTGCAGCTGAACAGGTGAGTAAGTAGAGAGCCAGCCAGCCAGAAATGCAGGCAGGAAAAGGAAAAAATTGGAGCTCTTGTGTCAAGATTCTGCTGTGTTATAAAAGAACATTTACAGATTCATGTTCCTCCCACATCCAGGGTTATTTTTTATCATGAAGGAGCAAGAAGACAAATTAAAACACAGCAACCTGCTCCTTTACAAAGCAAGCAAGCAAGCAAAGAGCCTCAGCAGTCCTCAAAAGACAAATACAATGAACCATCTTTCAGGGGATGAGGTTGTCAAAACCTTCTCTGAAAATGCTCTTCTTGAGGAGGAGACATTTGTGGAAGCTTTCTTGTGCTGTGGCTGTCATTACAGACACTGCTCTTTCAGATCTCAGCCTGAGATTTGGACAGGCCTTGAAGGCTGGAGAGCAATGCTATCCAGAAACACTTGGGAAGGAGGAGTCAATCAGGGAGACCCAGGGTCCTCACAATAATGCATTACAGAAGGACAAGGCACAGTGGACATAAATTGAAAACTGGAGTTTCAGAATAGCTATGAGGATAAACATCTTTGCCACGAGGACAGTCAGGTGGTAGAATAGGTTGCTCAGAGGTTTTGAAGTCTTCACCCTTGGAAATCAAGACAACACTGGATTAAGGTGTGACAACTTGGTCACATCTCACAGCAGAGCATGCTTTGAGCTGGAGAAACCTCCAGAGGTTCCTTCTGACCTGAATTCCTCTGTAATTCTGTGAGCCTAAGAGCAGAATGGGACCACCTCCTCAGGGATCTGTGCCAGAAGGATATGGGGTCTGGATCTCCAAATACAGCTCTTCAGAAGAGCTTCACAATGAGAAAAAAAAAGTAACAAGCCAGTATAGAATCCAGGGGTGTGCATGAGCAGGGCCGTGTGTGGGCTGAGCAGGTCCAGAGGTTGGAAGCACACATTGGTCCATGTTCCCTCTTGACCCTCTGCATGCTTTTATCTGCTTTTATTTTTATTCCTTTGTGGGATAAGCCCAGATTGCGTCTGGGGATACTGGTGGCTTTGCAGGCCTTTGCAAGATATCCATTTCTTATCCTTTCTGCCTTGTGTGGGAGAACCCAAAGGTACCAGGAAATCAGAGTGAAATGGATGCTGCAACAATAACTCCTTCACACTCTGGGAAAGGGCTGCAATTTGAGATTCTGCAAATGATTAATTGCAGATTTGGAAGCACTCCCTTTCCTTGCACTTAGGAATTCCAGGTGCATTTGGTGATGCTGTGGGTTTGTCCACTGTCTGTTCCCAGGAAGACACCATGTGATTGGTTACATGGGAGCCAAGATGCTGGACACCAGAATAACCAGGGTTTCTTTTTTCCAGGCTGTGAAAAAGGCACCCTTTTAAGAATCAATAAATTTGTATGCAGATTCCCAGCACATGAATAATTTATGGCTATAAGAAAGGGGAAACACTATAGTGGTTTGATTATGCAGTTGGTTTAAATAAGCAAAATTAGTTGTTAATGAGATCCCTATGCATATTTAGGAAAGCTGAATAATTTATTAAGAGCCAAGAAGTGAGGCTGGAGAAGAGAGGAGAAAGCCAAGCAGCCCTTTTGAGATTGATTGTGTTCCTGTGCTTGGGGGATAAGAGGGCACAAATTAACCCCTTTTTGAATAAAACACAACTAATGCACATGCTGTCAGGAAATAGCTCTGCAGAGAGACCAGGTGATGTCCTTGCCATGGCTGCAGAGGCAGACACTTGTACAATAGACTATGAATTAAGGGTAATCGTTAGATGGCATCCCAAATGTTGGGCAGTTCAGGGCCCTGCAGCCCAGGAACATCCATTTTGTTCCATTCTGTGATGAATCACCAGTCTGACAAGGAAAAGTACACTTTCTAAGCTCCTAAATCACAAATGCTGGACAGGAGAGGGACTTTGCCAGGCAAGGAGAAAAAAAAAATAAAAACCAAACCAGAAAAGGATCCTACCTAGTTTTTCCCCAAGATTTTTTCCTAACAAGGGTAAATTATCTCCATTTGTGAAGCTCTTCCATATCAGTAATATCCATGATCCTTTGGCTCTCTTACCCAGGTGTGCTTGGGAGAGAAATGGGCTCAGAAACTTGGGGAGAGGCCAGATAAATGACCTACTAAGAGGTGATCAGGAATTTCAGGCAACACAGAGTCTGGAGGAGATGTGGCTTCTCTGTATGGTCATGGGCTGTGTGTGGCTGCTCCCAGTTCCTGTGCTGTGGCTGAACTGGGAGGAGGTTTGATCTTAATCTGTGTGGTGGTCTACTTACTCACTGAATGTGTTGCACCCCTAAAGAGTGTGACGTATTTGACCCCAGGAATTTGCTCTGTTTGTGTGCAATTAGGGTGCTGGAAGAGATTCACAGGAAGCAGCGTTTTCAGTCAAGAAACAAGAATATCCCATAAATAGCCCATGAGCTTCCAGAAGAATCAATAAGGTGCTCAGGAGCATGGTGGGTTCACCATGGGGTGCTGGTCATGATGGGCAGCTCACGTGGCTGCTCTGCTTTTGGCAAGAGAGTCCTTGCCATGTGCCAGCCAGAGAGGAAGGACAGGAGCGAGCAGCGAGTGCCAGGTCACTGCTCAGGTTGCATAGCAGCTGCTCCTCGAATGGCAGAGCCATGGACCTTGCCCTGGGAGTGGGCATGGGGAGCTCTCCTGGGCTGCTGGCTCCTGTGGGAGTTTGTTTTGGGACCTTTGATCTCATCAAGGTGTCTCTCTCCTGTGCAGGATTTGTTGACTCGAGCATCAGTTGTCACCTGCACAGGAGCTGCTCTCCATGTGCCCACAGCTTTGCCAAAGGCTGTTCCCCAGCTCTGCAGCTGACAGCCACCCTGGGCCAGGGCAGATGCCCATGGTGGACCTTAGGGTGGTCACAGCAGAAGGGGGATGGTGCTGGACCTGCTCTTTTCCTGGATTACCATGTGCAGCTTCATCTTCCCTGTGGTCCCTGTGGCCCCAAAGCCTGGAGGTTACAGGTGCCCTTGGCCCTGGGAAGGCTCGTGGGACAGAGGGCAGTCAGTTTGCACTTGTGATAGGAAAGGAAACTGTTTTCTCAGGGAGGTGGCATTGGACTGAGGGCTAAATTGATTTCCATAAATATTTGAGCAAGGCTGAATTATTTATGACCCTCTGGTGACACAATAGAAGGAACCGATGGAATCGTCTGTGAATTTTCCAGATGATTTAGTTTAAAAATGCTGCTCGTTATTATTTATGTGGGTCAGATCCCCCTTTGCTTCTGGCCAGGCCCTGCACATGAGTTACATAAACACAGAGTCAATATACAAATCTCTCCCTTTATCCATCTTAATCTGCCAGTCAGTAAATGAGCAGCAGCCTTGGTGTTTGATTCCCCAGGAGGACTGTAATCAGAAACCTTTGTCATTCAAATGGTACAGGGGAAAAGGAAGAAAGAAGGAAAGAAGAAAGAAAGATAAAGTAAGAAAGAAGAATAGGAAGAAAAGAAGGATGGAAAATAAGAAGGAAATTAGGAAATAAAAGAGAAGAAAAGAAAAAGAAAAAGGAAAAAAGGAGAAAAGAAAAGAAAAATGCAGGGCTAGAAAATGATGGAAATTATCCTGTGTCTGCTGAATCAGAGGGGGATTTTGGATCTGGACTTAGGTGAGGTTCTCCAAGGTCTTCAAGAACCTGTGGATTGAGTAGGGGTGTTAGTTGCTGACCAGCACTGAAAGTGGGTGAGAGGGGTCTCTTTGGATCTGTGTACAGGGAGGTGGAGCTGAAGTGTATTAATGAAATGGCTTTGAACCCTTAACTGACAATTGAAGTGGACTTCATTTACCTAAGATCAGTTCATATTCACTTTTCTGTTCACTTAAGCTGATGAGAAGCACTTGTGAGAGTCTTAAGTGGTTTCCTCTTCACAAGAAGAATATTAACTTGAGTGGGAGGCATGTGTGAGAGACACGTCAAGCCTTGGCTTTCCCAGAGCCATGCAAAGCAAACCCCATGAATAACCTAGCTCTACTTACACCCAAGAAAATCCAGTTCTTGGGTTCACCTAAACTTGCCTTAGGTGGGAAATAGGCCCTTTTTTTTCTTTTTTTTTTTGCTGGTTTGCAAAGATCAGAAGTTCAGGGAGCTGAAAGAATTACAGTAAGGAATAGTTTAGGAGGAACCTCTGGAGGTTCCTGGTCCAAACTCCTGCTCTGTGCATAAGTGGCTTAAAAATCTGCAATGGGTTTCTCAAACCCAATCCATTAAAATTATGAAATTCTCCAAAAATGAAGAGTTCACACTATCCCTCTGTGACTGTCCCAGTGTCAACCATTCATGTTAGAGATGGGTACCTGTCAGAGAACATCTCCTAAATTTAGTCTCCAAAACTGGGAGAATCCTTCCTTCTTCAGCACCACAGACAAATCCTGAACTGCTCCTTCTAAATGGCTCCTAAGGTGAGCCCCATGGACACATCTGTGAAGCAGAGCAGGAGCCTGGGGCAGCCAAGCCTGGTCTCCTGTGCTTGCTTGTCCACACCCATGTTCTCTGGTGTTCACCCATGATCCCTTTGATCCCACGTGCAGCACATGTGCATTCAGGCAATGCAGTCTCTCCATTCCTCCAGCCTCTTGGTCCTGGTATTTTTGCTGGCCTGGGAGTAGCACAGCACCTGCTGCCTTCAGCTTTTGGTCAGAGGGTGACTTTAGATGGGGTTTTAGCAGGGGAGTTTCTCAGGTAGGCAGGGATCCGTTCAACCACACTTTGTTCTCTCAGAGGTTTTGATGGTCTCTCACTGCAGAGACGGGGTCATTGTCTGGTCTGAGACCTGTTCTTCATCCCAGCAGCCATGTGCCAACTTCAGGAAGGATCCTGGGGATGTGGGAATGGCCCAGTTGTGTGTACTGTGTAAGCAGAGGCAGAAGGGCTGTTGTCATCCAGTGTCCTTGAATGGCCACATCCTGCCTGGCTACTCATTAGCCAGGTTAAACACAGCAGGGCCAGGATGCTCCAGAGCGTTTCCCTGCACCCAGGACTGGATGGTGACTCCTGTGGGGCTGAGCTAGAGGCAGTGCCACACTTCCCAGCCCTACACCTGCCAGCCCCACCTGCAGTGATGCCTGTTTCCATCCCTCCTGTGGCTGAAGCAATCCTACACCACCATTTCACAACACAATCAGAGCTTCATCCTCTTCCACAGCAGTAAACTCTGCAGAGCCTTTTGCAGCCTGTGAGCATTGTTGTCTTGGCTCAAAGCTGTTCAGATACTGATGCTCTCTCTGTCCCCCCAGAGAGCTCTGAGCCCTGGTCCCCTTTGTGTACCACCCTCCTGAAGAACTGCAGAACCCAGGGGAGGGGAACAAGACGTGGATAGGAGTCACCAAAAGTGTCACCTGTGGGGGTCAGGGGTGGCTGCAGAGGTCAAACAGAACATCTCTGGGGTGGAATGGTTTAGGAATAAGTGAAACAATGCAAACCTGTGCCCAGGAGCAGGGGAGTGATGCTGGGGAGGGATGCTGGGGATCTGTTTGGCACATCTGGTGTGGTATACCAGGGCTCCAGGAGGGTGGCTGCCACAGGCAGGTGTGTGGCTCATGCCCAGCCTGCCCAGAGCTGCTCAGCTGGTGACACGGCAGGACTCAGGGGGTGCTGAGCTTCCCAGGGGCTGTGCTGCTCTGCAAAGACACAGATCCCTGGGATGAAGGGCAAGAAGGAGACCTTCCAACACCCACCTAATTCCTGCTCTCCTGAAACCATCACTGTTGGGAAATCAGGAACATTTGGGGCTTTTCCTCTTCTACCCACTGTACAGGGGTTTCCCCACCATCTCCTCTGAGACTGAATCAGTGCATGATCTCTTTCTGGGATGTGCCTGTATCATCCAGAGACATCTGTGCTCCCAGGAAATGAGAGCTGCAGCTTCCCTCTTTGTGGCAGTGTGGGCAGGGATAGCCTGCGGCCGGTCACGGGCAGCAGGGCAGTCCTGTACAGCCCTTCTGCTCTCTGCCCTCCCGGCCCGGGAGGGTCCCAGGGTCAGCCAGGGTCTTTTCCTAGAGGCAATTAAGCAGTTTCGTGGTGTGGGGGTGGTGGGGTGCCTGCTGTTCATCCCCTTTGTTTTCTGGGAACTGCTTTTGAGAGGGAAACAGGTGGATGCAAGGGGATCTCATCCTGGTGAGAAGTCACAAGGCACAGACAGTCCCTGCTCCAAAGTCCGACACTGCCTCCTCCACCACTGCCCTGGGCACGTCATCCTGCGGGAAGGGCAGCGAGGATCAGCCTGGTTCATTTTCTGCTCCCTCCTCAGGAGCCTTTGCTGTGTTCAGGAGTGCATGGGGACTGGGGAAAAGGGCTGGGGACCACGGGCTGCTGAGCCTTTGGCTCTGGCTGGCAATGGACGTCTGTCAATGTCACATGAGCCGTCAGGAGACAGATGGCATTTTACTGCCTGGCTGGAAATCGCCCCTTTTCTTTCCTCCCCGCCTTTTTTTTTTTTTTTTTTTTTTTTTTTTTTTTTTTTTAACTTTCCGTTTTTTTTTTTGGAGGAAACTGAGAGGGAGCCTGAGAGTGAGGAGAAAGGCTGCTTGCCTTCAGATCTGCTATCTGATGCTGGCAGAGATCAACTCAGCATGGCTTGGGCTGCCTGGCCAGTGCCACAACCCCTGCAGGGCTCAGCCACGAGTGGGGCTGCTGGGGCAGAGGAAGAAGGGACAAAGGAGAGGCAAGGAGGTGGCTCTTGGAGTGGATCACCAGCTTGCCCAAGCAAAAATACACTTGTTGGCTGTATGGCTGTAGCCCAGTTGGCTCCTGATACTCTGGGGGAGATCCAAGGGATGGGGGCTCAGAGGGATGGGGTGAGCTCCGAGAGATGAGGGGAGCTCTGAGAGATGAGGGGAGCTCAGAGGGATAAAGGGAGCTCCAAGGGATAAAGGGAGCTTCGAAGGATGGGGGAAGCATCCTCTGAAGTGGGGGAACACAGCAAGGACCCAGCAGAATTTGGGCAGTGCTTCCTGCCGACAGGGCACGAACCCTTGAACCTTCCTGCCTCACAAACCCCTCAGAGTTGTGTCCTGCCCTTCCCCACAGAGCACCTGCAGCAGGGGAGCAGCAGGTCCTGGCTGTGCAGCCCCCCAAGGTGGGGACAGTGTGGGGGAAGAGATGTGAGCTAGGCTGCAGGGTGAGGTTCAGGCTGGGTTCTGGGCTCTGGGTTAATTTCCTGAGGTTATCAGCTGGGTGACTCTTCGGATTTCCAGACCCACGTCGTCATCAGGAAAGCTAAAAGAAGACTAGCAGCCTTCCTAAAACATTGTCCTCAGGACAAGGATGTCCCCTGCCCTCTGGCTTGCCTTGAAGATGTGTGAGTGCATGGCAGCACACAGAGACATGCAAGTGCCTTCCCATGCAGGTGTGAATTGCACCGTGGGTGTGTCTGCAGGAGCTGCCCCAGTGGACAAAGGCACAGGAGTCAAACCCAAAAACAGTGCGGATGAAATCCTATTTCATTACAAAAATAAGTGATAGAGGGTCAGTCTGACTCCATGACAGCAAATCAGTAGGCTAGAGAAACAAAAAGATCTTGAAGGGAATTAACTCATCTGGCACTTATCCACAAAAGGTATTTACTTAGGTACTGAAAACTAAATGTATTTTTGAAAAAAGTAGTGCAATAAATTACATTTGCTGTATTGTGTTTTCTTTTGAAATTAATATCCACTTAATATCTAAGCTTTTTGGTAGTGCTGAAAATAAACTTAGACCTTTTCAGTTTGAATTTAGTATTTCCTGTTCCACTCAGGATTTGATTTAACTGCTTCAGCCTCTGCATCAGGGCAGGGCCAGGGCTGTGGAGATAACGTCGAGGGGTAAAATCACATTCTGTGAGCAACGACACGTGGCTGCTGGTAACCACCCTGGTTGCACCTGGAGCATGGTGAGGATGCTGCTGACTTACGAGGAAGAGGATGGTCCATTTCTCAGGTCCATTCTCTGTATGGGTGAGCCCTGCAGAGCCACATCATGGCATCTGAGGCCAGGAGGGGTGAAGGTCTTTGGCACAGGAGCAGCCAGGTTTTCCCTCTCCTTGGTTTGTAATTTGACATACATGGTTTGGTGCTCATGAGCAGATGCCAGCACACAAACCATATGAGTAAGTGCAGCTTCAATTATAACCTTGGCTATGTTCTGCTGAATCACTGTCTCATAGAGTTGAAGTTTTATTTCCCTGGCCTCAGCCCAGATATTATATTTTTTTTTTAAATGGGAAATCAGAGGGAATTCTCATCAGTCATGACTAAACTGCAAAAAGATGAGTGGGAGTGAGGAGAAAGGGGAGCAGAGCAGGTTGTGAATGGCAGGCCCACAGGGAGTTACTTTCTGGGTATCCTGCACCCTCCCATGGCAAAAGACCTGGAAGGGAGTGAATTGCTCTTCTGGACATCATGGTCTCTGCAAGGCCTGAGCTGGATGGGACACAATCCACCTGCAGCACCCAGGCTGGGAGATGTGCTGAGAGCTGGAGGGAGGGAGGGGACTGTGTTTATCCGGTGGTGATTAATCACCCAGTGGAGCTTGCAAAGCAGCTCTTCCCTGTGAAGTCACCTGGTGCACCCCATTTTGGAGGATTAACTCTGCTTGGGGGGCTGAGCATGGCAGGGATCCCTGTCTGAGTGAAAACTCAGCCCTGTGTAAGCTGTCTGCAGGTCAGGACAGCTCTGGGATGGTGTAGCCCACACTGCTCTGGCTCCTGAGGGGGTGTGTAGTGGGGGACAGAGCCTGTTAGAAAAGACAGGGCAGCAACCAGTGTGAGCAGGAGCTGCACTGGCAGCAGTGGCTGATGGACAAAGGCTCTGCTCGGGGTTTATTTCCTGTGTTGCCATGACACAAACATTTTCTGCCTGTTTTTGTCACTGGCAATTATCATAACTGCTTGTTGCAAAGCCCACATTCCAGGGCAGAGCTGCTGAGCAGCTGCTCTTTGCTTGGGTTTGCAGCTCCCAGCCTGGTGGGATGAAACCCTGGACTTGGGGAACGCCAGAAAGCTCCAGGTTTGGAGGGAGTGAGGGGGAAGTTAATTTACAATCACAAAGTTGGCCTGGCACCAACCTGGCACCAACAGGGTGCCACAGCCTCATGCCACATGCCTGATCTTTCCATCAGCCCCACTGCAGGTTCATCCCTGGGGTCTCCTTCCCACATCCAGGGCTGTCCTGTCTCTCCTGCTCTGTCCCACTGGTGGGGCAGGAGGATGCTGCAGAGTTGGCTGGGATGAATAATGTTGGAGGAGCTGGAGGAGGGGGAGGCTGGTCCAGCTCACCCAGCTAAGGATGCAGAAGGAAGCAGCATGGGAGTTGCATGAGTGGTGCCCACTGTCCCCAGGGTCCCCCACGGGCACTGCAGCCCCAGGGATGTGGCACTGGCTGTCCTCCCCTTGGCCCTGCCTGCAGCTGCAGCCCCTCCTGTCACACAGGGGCCAGATCCAGTGGATGTCCCACAGCTCTCCTTGCCTCTCACTGCAAACTTCCTTCCAGTTTATTGGTGAATTATCAAAGCAGAGTGGAACAATCAATGGAAAGAATAGCTGTGTGCCCTTGGCCTGGTTTTGCAGAGGGAGACTAATACACTGAGTGCACGGCTTGGCTGGCAGCAAAAGTAAGGCCATGTGCTGCCTGGATTTCTATGCATGAGAAGCAGCTGGAAACACTGCCCAGGGCTTTCCACGTGGATCCTGACCTTCTTGTCAAGCTTTCTCAGTGCTCTGGCTTGTAGTGATGCTGGAAAGCCATGCTTTGTTGGCCCCTCATCCCTGCCACAGCCTGCCCAGTTTTTCTCAGCAGCCTCTTGAGTCAGTTGATGTGAGTGGCTGGGATGTGTGACAGCAGAGGGAGAAGATTTTGCTAGGTGAGGTCTGGTGTTGCTGCTGTCCATCAGCAGAGCACAGCTGGTGTTGTGCAGTTGACCACACCACTGGTCAGGTGAGAGTCAGGTGACATTGGTGTGAGACATCTGGGCTGCCCCAGAGTTTGTGCAGACATTGGTCTCATATTCCCATCTTCAGGGCTCTGCCCCAGCCAGTGTGTGAGGTGGTGAAATGTCAAATCCAGATGTCACTCCATTTGTCTGTCCTCAGGTCCCCACTGACTGTCCCCTTACACACCTCACCCACAGACAAACACGCAATTCCCCGTGGAGTTTTGTTTGCTGTGTCTCACAATTGCAGCATTTCTGCAGCAGCTTCAGCTTCCTTTCCAAAAGAGAGAGGGTCCCATGCACATCAGGACTCCCCTGCTGATCCTGGCTTGTCCCCACAGGGGCTTTTACAGGATGGAGCATATGGGAATGCCAAGGCAAGCCACATCTCTGGTACACCCTTTGATCAGGGTTCTAATGAAGTTGTTCCTGATCTATGGCTGGGAAAGCACAACCTATGAGGTTTGCTGCAGAGAAAACTTAGACAATCCCTCTGGTAGGTCTTGGGGAACCACCCCTTGGGCACACCAGCCTCCAGCACAAGGTGAGAGGTGTCTATGGATGCTTTCAAAGCTTTCTCACTGAACCTGAGATTCTTGCTGATCTATTCCTGGCAGAGGAAATGGTTGTTTCCTGAGTGAGGACTCTTGGCACACCTTGAGCAGGCAGAGCTGCTGGATGTGCCACCAAACACTGACCATCAGCCCAGGAGGAGAAGCATTCTCACCACAGCAGGAACCAAGGAAGGTCCCAGTTACAGTGGGTGAAGTGTGGGATATTGCCCCTTCTCTTGTCCCTTGGACTGTTCCCTACAGCATGTGCAGAGGCTGGGGACATGGTGTGATGGCCTTCACCATCTCCTGATTTTCCATACACTCCTTCCCTGCTCTGTAGGCTGTTTCCATGGAGAGATCCCAGGTTGTAAGTGCAGCCCCTGCCTTCACAGCAACACTCCGGGGCCCAGAGATGAGGCATTGTTGGGAGGCTGAGCCGTCTGCCTCGTGTAGCTCCATTTACCCATCTGTGGAGCCTGTCCCTTCCTTGACTCATCCAGATACCGGAGCTGGGCTTTTCTTCTGTCATTGAAATAGCTTTGGCCCCTGCTTGCCCCCTCCCCTCAGCTCGGCATTACCATAGCCCTTTGTGGAGAGCCACACTTCTGTTTGTCTGGGCGAGCAGCTGAGGCACGGGAAATGTGCCGGAGCCATTCAGGGGCTTAGTCTGGGAAGCATTGTACCTCTGAAAGGGATGCTTGGGGCATTTACATAAAAATGTGCTTGATACAGATAATATGAGTGGTTGTGGGGGTGTGCGTGAGGAACAGAGCCGGGAGGAGCCTCTGGGTCCCTCCTTGCCAGCCTCATTAATCAGTGGCCGGGAAGGTGTGCAGGGCGATAGCAGGGCTGTGCCCCGCCTCGGCAGGGGCTGTGCAAGTCATTTCTTCACCTGGGACACAGAGAGTGCTGACCGGGGTGGTAGTGGGGTTGTCTTCAGAGGAGATGCTCAGGTCTGTCCCAGTCCCCTGCTCTAGTCCTCTCTCTGCATGTCTGAGAGGGGAATAGTCCCCTTTAGGATGTCTGTGTCCTCTCCAGGGTGCTGTGTCTGGCAGGTGACAGCTTTGGGACCTGAGAAGTGCCCCCAAACCCTTCCCCCTTGTCCTCCAGCCCCGTGGCATGCTGAGCTCACCCTGCCCCTTGCCTCACCACTGCTGGATGGCCCCTGAACAAGCTGGCTTTGCCCTCTTCTCAGCCTTTCCTGAGGGACTTGCCATGGACCACATTTCATCTTCAACACCTCAGTTAACCAGCCTGGATTTAAGCAGCAAAGTGTAGTTTGGCCATGGTCCTAAATTCACCCTGGGGTTGGACCTCACCCCACCAGGAATCCTGGTGACAGGAAAGAGGCTGTGGGAGTTAGAGAGGAGAAAACACAGCCTGGCTTTAGCTCTGTGCTGCTGGTTCTGCTGCAGTTCTGTGTGTGTGGGACCCGCCAGAGTCCGAGTCCCTTAACCCCCAAAACTGTTCTCAAAGCCAACGACTCAAAGCTTACAACCAAAAGTAAAGTTTAGAGGTGACAACATCTGCATGCCTTCATCTTGCAGTTGAAATTATTGAACTGAAGTGAAATCCTCAGGCAGTTGAAGAGATATTTTTTTCCATGAGTAAAATGTGACCTAATGGAAAACCAAGACCTGGTACAGAAATACTGTCCCTAAGGACAGTTTTGCATGAAGATTATGATGGGCCCTGGGTTCCTCTTAGACTGCAGCATTATTAAGTGTTGTGGTGGTGCCCAGAGGCGATAATGTTAATAAGCACCTAATTTTAGCAGTAATTTAGCTTCTGTTATAATTACCAGGTCATTGTGCTAGATGCTGTACAGATACATGGGAAAAGACAGCTTTAGGCCCAAAGGGCATGTGCTTGGGACAGGACAATCACAGCAATTCCTGTGGGTGGAGAAGGACAAATCACGTTGTGTCTGAGACAGTGGAGGTCTGGGAACAGCAACAGGAACCAAACCTGGGGCTGACTCCTCTGCACTCCCTGTAGGGATCAGCCCTGAGAGGAGCTGGCCCAGAAATGCTGGCTGCTGTGTGGATGAGTGAGGAACTGGACCAAAGATCAAAAGAAAGGATCTTCTACAAGTGTCCTACAAGAGCAATAACCCTTTTCTTCCCATGGCTTGGAAAGTCTTTCTCCACAAAGTCAAATCTCAGTTTCAGATTTAAATAGATTCTTTTTGCATACCACGAGAGTTCTGAGGATATTTACTCTCATTTGTGTACCAGCACTGGAACAGGATGGATTCACAAGGGTAAAACTTTTTATGTGCTGAATCTTTGCCTTCACCTTTGCCTCACCTTTTGGGAGTGATTGAATCACAGGTAAGCCCTGCAAATGCTGCTCATTCTGGAGGCTCATCAAGTGACCCCATCCCAAGCACACTTTGGTGGGGTTTTAGAATAAATCCTATTAGACAAGGTTGCTTCAGCCATAAGAAAATACACCTGAGTTCACATCAGTGCACAAATTGGAAGGTTTCACCAAGGAAAAGAGTAGTTGCAAAGTGTAGGGGAATGCAGAACTCAGTAATTTGGTACTGGTGGCTCATTGCAGCAAGATTTATGTAGTGGATATATCTAATGCTGATGCATGTATGTTATTCTTGTGCAAGAAGTTATTTAGCTTTGAAGGTTTAAATAAAATAAATCATGGTCAAATGAAACTTTTACCTCAATGAAAATGATTCATTTTGACTTTTTTTTTCCATAGCAATTATGATCTAAATTGACACATTCCAACAACAAATTTCTATTTTGGCCCAACTGTATTTCTAGTGGAGACTTACTGAGTGGAATAGGTCTCAGACAGGAACTCACTGCTGGCCACCCTCTGGCATGGCCTAAACTAGCTTTGAAAGTGGTTGCAGTTCAGGTAGCACTTAGTGAACCCATCACTCCCACCCTCACACCCTTTCCTCTTTTTCCTTTAAGTTCTCTGGAATGTGTTGCTCATCATTCTTCCTGTTTTTTCCCAAACCTTTTACCTTCATGATCAAAGATTTTGCCCAAGAGGGGAGCAAAATGATGGAGTAATTCTCTTCCCAGTTTCAAATGAACTACAGCTCTGTAACTGCTCTTCCAGCTGCAAATTACCCTTCCCACAATCATGAGTCTATGTACAAAGGCTTAACTAAGCCCCAGATCCAGCAGCCCTCCTATAGGAACTCACAGACAGTGTTTTGGCTCCTGGAGCCCACTGTGATGATTTTTACATGCTTGCCTTCACAGGAGCATCTCCAGATCCTTATTTGGCCTGTGTGGGTTCAGTAGATCCTGTTCAAGGTCTTAAACCTGGATGTCTGTGCACTGACCCAAGATTTACCCTCTGCCTCAATCCTTTGGGACCAAAAAAATTAACCTTGATGTATCTGTGCACCCCAAGGAAGATTGGTTGGTTCCCTTGCCAGCTTTGAGCATACAGGACCTTACAAGTCCTTTTGGGAGGGAGTTTCTCACATTTTACCATTTCACAGGAGACAATTTTTTTTTTTTTTTTAATTGGGGAAGGAAATAATCACCTTGTGCCTGTGTATGATATCTGCACACATCCTGCATGGAGAACCCTGGCCCATCAGAGACCTCCTCAGGAGCAGCCTGATAACAGCAGAAAGGCTGTTCTGCTTGTCCTTGACCACCTCTTCCTGCAGGATGGTTGCCCCATTCCCAAGAGACCCCACCAGTGTCAGAGGGCTGCAATGCTGCCATCCCCACTCAGCCCTCAGTGCACAAGAGCCTTGCTGTGGTGTTTGTAGGATCCTGGATTATCCTGGAGTGCAGCCCTCCTACCCAGCAGCGTTGGGCAACAGCTGGCAGAGCACTGGGATTTCACAACCCTCACTTGCACAAGTCCCTGCTGCTGCAGGGAGTGTTTGTCTGTGAGCAGCGCTGGACAAATTGAAATTGCATAACCCCATCCTGTGCTACTTTGGACTCTTTCATTAAATTTGTATGTTTTGTGGGGTTTTGGGGTTTTTTTTAAACTTTTTCTTATCATTTTTCCTCTTTCTTTTTCTCTGTGTTGTTTCTACTTAAGCAAACCTGGCACAGCCCAGTTGTGTCAGCTCCGTGTTACTCCAGCCTCATGCACAACCCTCCAAACCTGCCCCTGTCCCAGGGTTATTTCTTTCTGTGCCTGCTGGTCATCACTTTCAGCTGAGGAGTTTTTTTTGGGTGTCTGTTTCTCTATGATTTGGCACACAGGTCTGCAAGGGTCAACCTGCCACATGATGGCCATTTGGCTCTGTCCTGTGAAAGCTGAACCTGTAAAGGGTCCTAAAACCCACTGCAAACTGCAAGGCAGCTCATGGACATTTCCTGGGAAAGCCAGGAGTGCAAATGTAGTGTTGCACTTGGACGTTCTTGTTTTGTTTTGTTTTTATGATTTTCACAGCCTAATATAGGTCACACTGGAAGGCTGGGGAGGAAATGGGAAAAAAATTGTCTTATCAAGCCTCTTCCATAGCCTGAGCCATAGCAAGGCAAACAGCAAGTGCCTGTATTGCTGAAATGACATTTGATTTTGGGGCATGAGTAGCCCAGTTGAGGAAGGAGGGGTTGAGGCAGATGACAAATAAGCAGGAAAAGGGATTAAAAAAAAAAAAAAATCAATTTATGACAGAGTTCTAAATTTTCTCTTGGTGCAGAAGACAAGATATTTACCACACATTTATTGTTCCCAAAGATTCCTGCAGGAGAGGAGCACATCCATATTCATACATGGGGACAGTCACATACACCTTCTATGTCTGCAATGGCTCCTCATCACAACATTTAAATACCCGTTGCACTATTGCTGTTAGATCTGGGCGAATAATCCACAATGAATAATGTATCCAATGAATCCCGTCCCTGCTAATTGTGGAATATTCACGAGCAGATGGCAATTCCAGGCAGGTTTTTTCACATTCCTTTTTTCTCCACTCGGGACGGAGGTTTGCTGTAAGTAGGTGATATTTGAAATTCAAGCCGTGTTTCTGAGTGGCGATTGGCCGGTTGTGACATGGGGGTGTCCCTCTTCCCGCATTGGCCGAGCATACAAAGTACTTTGGGTACAAATACTCGCATGTGCAAATTTAAAATTCTGTTTCTATGGTAACTCATGCGTGCAGCTTTGAACTTCACTTTCCTCCAACATTTGTGCTGGTTAAAACTCATTCAGTCGCAGGTTTGTGGCAAGTGAATACAAAAGCTGCATGAGGCTATATTTGCATGCTCTGGTACAGATGATTCCTCCCTATAAACTCAGCCTGGATATTCACTGGGCTTTCCTGCCACCTTTTCTGGTGCCTTCATGGGTTTCAGCCTACAGGAATGTACTTTCCCGTGATTATCTGCCTTTATGACTCCAGTTTTAGCATCACAAATACACGCACAGCTGGGTGATATCTCTCTCTGCAGGTAGATGCAAACATCTCGCAGTCAGTTCCGTACTGGGCAAAGCAAGGTGTTTATTTTTTTCTGGCAATTGAAATCTCAGTCGGTTTTGCAAAATCAGGTTCTCTTCTTCTGGTTAATCCTGCGTCATTCAGAAATAACGAGGCATTAGGACATGTTCAACTTTGTTTTGCAGCGGTGATAGAGGGGAGGAAAAAAGGAATTAGCAGGAGTTTTTAAAGTCAGAGTAGCTGGAAGTAGCTGAGCTGATGGAGAAGAAGTTGTTTTGTTTAAGCAAAGACGTCAAAGTCAGAGTAAAAAGCCCAACTGCAGGTGAGTCATGAGGGGGTGTGCCTGTCCCTTTTGAGATCCCAACACATACCTTTACCTGCTGATAAAGGGCTACCTGGTCTGCATTATTTTCCCAAATGCATTCCCTTACTGTGAGAAGCATTGGCTTACCAAAACCTTCCCCACCCCTCCCACTCTGGGACAGTTTAATAAATGTTATTTTTGTTTCTCTGGCTATCACGTGTCTTGTGCAATATTTCTGTAGCCTCTGGACAAACATAGGAGAAGAGAGCAAAGGTTAACCACGATTTATGTCTGGGTTTGTGATTGCACAGCGTGGTGGGGCGCACGCCTGGCTGGCCGTGGGTGCCTGCTGTGCTTCCAGCACCATCCCGGGACACAAAAAACAGGATAAAGCAGCGCTGCTTTCACTGGCAACCAAGAACCGGCCTTTTGTGAGCACGTTCTGCTGTATCTCACATCAAGAACACATTAAGGCATTGACTGACGGGTTAGGCTGGGCTAAACCCACTGCTGAACCCCCCACACCCATCTCCTGCAGAGCTGCGGTTCAGTGTCCCTGGCTTTAGTCCTGGCTCTAGTCCTGGCTCTAATCCTGGCTTTAGTCCTGGCTCTAGTCCTGCTCTGCAGCAACAGGTTGTGGAGAGAGTGATTGGGGACAGGGAAAGCACAACGTGCTCCAGGTCTCAGCTGGGGAAGAGATCAAAGCTCTCTCCCCTCCTGAGCTGAGGGACTGGGAAGGCAGCGGATGTTCGGACAAATATTCACACCTGGGAATATTCTCATCACGCTCCAGCACTGGGAAAACACCCCACTGCCCATGCTCAGAGCCTGACCTTTTTAACTATTCAGAGTGCAACACCAAATGGCTTTAAAGTGCTATCTGCTCTGAAACGGGTGACAAAGCATAACAATGGCCGCTTCTTATTCAGCAGATGTGATCTCCAGCCACTTTGTGCCCAGCTGTGTGTATTCAGGCTCTGAGCTGTTGACTTTAGCAAGAAAATGACTTGCTGCTGCCCTGCAGTTTGCCAGGCTGCCCCTTCTGCTGGGTGATGTTCCTTCATGTGCTGCAGAGCTGCTCTCCCATCTGTCCTGAGGCAGGGAGATGGAGGGAGATGCCCCTGACAGGGAGATTTGTTCAGGAGGGTGTTGGGATGTGTGGAGTAGGACACCACAAAGCCAAGGGTCTGGTGGTTTGATACCAGTGAGCACATCTGCTGTGGAGCAGTCAGTGAAGTGCATTCCTGCTTGGGAAGGGGTTGCTGTAACAGAGGGCTTTGGTAAGAGCTGCTGACAAAACTGGTGTCAGTTGCCTTGTGGGTTGAAAAGCTCTTTAAACTCCCAGTTGCACAATGCAGGTTTCTCAAGACTTTCTCCAAATTACCTCTCTAGCACTAAGGGACAAGTCTGAAAATTTCGATGCAAGAGGAAATTCCCTCCAAGAGCCCAGAGATATTCAGAGGAAAGAGAGTGCTCAGCTCTGTACTTGCACTGCTGCTGTCTCATCGCTGGCAGATGGTGAAGTGGCTCTGCCCTTTGGCCAGGATGGCAGGGAAAGCAAGTTCCTTGCCCTGAGATGTGCCAGAGGCAGAGCAGGAGGAAAAGGAGGAGAGTTTGGAGGTCCCTGTGATCTGTCCTCCTTCCCTTCTCCTCTTCCCATGTGTTGGCATCATCTGGTGCAGGGGGACAATAGCTACTCCCCATTTCAGTGCATCATCATCTCCTGGAGCATTCCCTCCAATTCTGCCTGCCCAAAGGGTGGCAGCAAGGGGGTCTCCAGGGAGCCACTGGGGCTCTCACTGCCTCCTCTTCCTCCGTCCCGGGGCTGAAGGCAGCAGTCCCTCAGCGCTGCCTTTGTTTCAGAAGGCACTGGCAGCCCTGGCTCTTTCTTCGCCGGGGCTGCGGGAGGAGGGGCTGCTGCGGGAGCAGATGGTCCCTGTTGGAGGGTTCGGGGCCTCTTTGCCAGCAGGTTGAGGGGGGGATCCCCTTTCACCACTCGGCTGGGGGAGGGCTGGCTGCCTCTCACATGGTCAGTTCCCAGCTGAGTGCCTCTATGGGATTACGCTGCTATTCATCTAATTGAAATTGTATTTGGAGCAAGGAGACAGTATCTCTTTCCTTGGAAGATCTATTATGCATAAACTGTGCACAAAGGCATCCTCCTGCCGGGGAGAGGGGGTGTCCGGGTGGCCACAGCCCTGCTCGAGCTCCCACTCTGCAGCAAGCAGCCCTGACCCCTGCTGCTGCTGACACAGCCCTGGGATCACCCCTCACTCCCCAAAAGGGCTGTTTGGTGGCTTCCTGCCCTCCCTTTGCACTGTCCTGCTCTGCTTGCTGAGGTACTTGGAGCAGCACAGCTCACCCTGCCTCTCCAGCAGGGATCACCCCTGGGATGGTGGGCTCCCCATCCTTTTTCCCCCATCACACCACAGCATCAGGCTCAATACCTGGGGACTGTGAGGGAAATTGCAGTATCATGCTGAGCTGTCTGGAGTTGAAGTCACTGGATGCACCCTGCAGAGGACATCCCTTCTGAGCATGTGGTGCTTTCACAGTCAAATGTCCCTCAGCACATATAAACCCATGGGGGCACAGAGAATCTGTAAATCAGTGCAACTTTCTAACTGCTGAATGAGAAGGGTAAAAAAAAAGATCCTACCCAACCCACAATGGGTTTATGGCTGAAATCACCTTGCACACACCCTCCTGGAAGAGCTGCCAGAGTTCATGTGCTATCAGCTCATGCCTGCAGATAAGGAGACCCATTTCTCTAAGTTCTATGGGAGCAGGAGAAGTTCTAAATTAAATAGGAAAATCTTCAATGAAAAAAAAATCAAGATGATTGCCCTTGCAAACAAAGAGCTGTGTGAGCACCTGACGTGAGGCAAAGACCAAAGCTCTTTGGCAGGGAAGGAGACCTGTCCTGGTGAGACCCCTCATATGGCTGTGGCCAGGGGAGCAGGGGTCAGGGTGGGATCTTCCTGGTTGTGACAGCCCCCTTTGAAGTCTCCAAATGCTGGAAGCAGAGCAGGGGATGGTCCCTTGGCTGCATGGGGGCTGCTTTGGGAGTCCCAGCCTGCTGAGCTCATTTGCAATCATAATCTCTTTGAGAACAGCTCATGGAGGGTGCCAGAGGCTCTGCTTGCAGCCCAGGAATGCTGTCCTGTCTGCTCTGGGCTTGTCCTGTCAACTGTGGATTTGCAACCCAGGCTGGCTTGCTGGACCAGCTCTGGCAGCTCTGGCTCACTCTGGAGGTGTGGGAGCTGCTCAGGCACTTGGTGGCTCCCTGAGCAGCAGCTGCTGATGGCACAGACATGGTCCCTGTGATGGCCCAGGCAGGGCCTGTGCTGCTCAGGCCAGCAGAGATGCCTTGGCTGTGTTACAAGAGCCCTGGCCAGGTCAGGTTCAAAGGAGAACTTGGCTTAAGGATCCCTTTTGTGAGTTTAGAGACACCAGCCCTGGAGATCCATCACCTTCCTCTGGGCTTGGGAGTCCTGTGTCTCCACTCACAAGCAGAAAGGAAGATCCAAGACCCCCTGACCTCTGTGCCAGCCCTGAGGGCACAGGGGATGGAGGGTTCTGTGTCTGCAGCTCTGAGCTGCTCTCTGCTCTTCCAATGGGGCAGCCACAGGACACCAAGCTCAGTGAGAGTGACCAGTGTGTTGAGAGTGACCAGTTGTGTGGCCAGTGGGATGCTGGGCTGCATCAACAGGGGCATGAGCAACAGATGGAGAACTCCTTGTCCCACTCCGCTCTGCATTTTTCAGGCCACACCTGGAATAATGTGCACAGTTTTGGCCTCTGCTTCACAAAGAGGAGTAGATGGACTGGAGAGGGTTGAGAGAAGAACCACAAAGATGATCCAAGGGCTGGGAAGTTGCCATATGAGGAAAGGCTGAGCGACCTGGGTTTGTTCAGCCTTGAGAAAAGAAGGCTTAGGAGGGACCTTTTCACCATTTTACAGTGAGTAAAGGGTGGCTACAAAGAAAATGGAGACTCTCATCTTACCAGGAGTCACATGGCAAAGATGAGGGGAAATAGGTGCAAGTAACTCCTGGGGGCATTATGGCTAGACATATGAGGAGAATTTTTCACAATGAAAATAATCTCCACAGGGAAGTGATGAATTCCCCAGTGCTGGAGATTTTCAAGATTCAGCTGGACAGGGTGTTGGGCCATCTTGTCTAAACCTTGTTTTTCCCAAGAAGGTTTGGACCAGATGATCCTTGAGGTCCTTCTAACCTGGTTTTCTATGATTCTGTGATATCAGACAGGAGAGGAGATGTCACAAAGAAAGAGCCTCATCTAATCAACAGGCTTTCAGAGCCTTTCCTGGATGTGAGATTTGTGTCAGATCTCATCCTTTTTAAACAAACCAGATCTTCTCTCTCCCTGCACGTATCCAACTGAACATGAAGGAGATCCAGTTTCAAAACTGCAGGGCTCCAACAAAATATAGCAAAGAAAACGTGGGACTATTCATAAATCTACTGAACTGGTGCAAGGAATGATTTCAAAGGAAATGTCCTGGGAAACAAGACAGTTTTCTGATACACTCAGTGCCCCCCATCCTTCTGCAAAGAGAATGAATGGCTAAATTCAGCTTTTAATGACAATGATGAGGTTTTCCAAGGAGCTGGCAAGAGGGAAGTGTGTTGTAGTTGTCCGTGTGTGAAACAATGCAATGAGAGACCCTAACCTGCTGTGCTTTTAGGATTTCTGTAACATTGCGTCAACAATTTGGAATCCAGCTCAGGCTGTGGAGATTCATAACAAAAACTTAAAATTGCCCTGACTGGAGGTGTCTGGGTGTGAAAGCAGCAGGAGAAACAGCGAGAGAGGAAGGGTTAAAGGAATGGCATGTACTGATCTGCCTGATCAGCAGGTTATGAGAGCAGAGCAATTGGCCTGAGCTTCTCAGGACAACGGGAGCAGTAAAACAAAGGACAGCCTAAAACAAAGGGGAGATCACACCCCAGAGGAACCCAACCAGCTGAGTAAATCAGCTGCTCCTCATGACTCACAGGCAGGACTGAGTGAAGAGGCAAAGGATCACAATCAGGTCTGTTCCCACAGGGTACAAGAGGCATGCCTGAGAACCAGGGCACAGCCACCCACCTGAAGGGAATCCGGATAGTGGATGAGGAGCTGGGAGTGATGTCCCTCTTTTCCTGTGTCACCTCAAGCAGTCCTGGCTAGGCTGCCTCGGCACACATCTCTTGTATGTGAGCATGAAAGAACAGTGAGAGAAACCCTGGGAGAGACCGAGTGAGCTGAATCACCTTTGTCAAAAATAAATGCCACGTTCCGCTCTTGAGATGATCCTGGATTGAGTTTCCTGCTGCAACTGCAATTTCTGCATTCTGCAGTGACTTCCAGGGCCATTTCTCATTGTGGTCATTTCCATTTGTATTTCTACAGGAGTCAGGTGACAGCTCTGGCCCTGTGGATGCTGCTGGAGTCTGATTTGTGGGAGATAGATATGGTTTGGATGATGACCCCAGGTGCAGGTAGTGGTCCAGCAAAACCCAAAGGCTTTACACCTGTGCACACAACAGCCTGGCCCTTTCTGAGCCCCCCAGGGTCAGCTCTGCAGTGCTGGGCTGGCTCTGGGCAGCCACAATCCCAGCCATGTCCTCCAGCATCTCAGGAAGCATGGCAGGTTGCTAGGGACTTTTTCAGGGAAGGTGTTTTCCCATGGGTGCTCAGGTCAGAGGCATTAATTGATACCCTGTGGGCACAAAGATTAAATGGTTTGTGGCCAGTTTCAGCTGGATGTAGCTGTGTGCCTGACCCTTCTGTCAGCACATGGCTGGGGTCTCATCTGTGGTGAGGGGTGGGCTGTGGGGATGTCCCACCGAGCCAGTCCAGCTGCAGCATCACTCTGCTCTCACTGTTGGGGTGCAGCAGGTGGGGGGTTTGCAGGGAACTTCCCTGCTACACCCCTGTGGTGTCTCTGCTAGGGTAACTGGGGCATCTCCCTGCAGTCCAAGGCACCTCTGTGCCCTCCTTTCTCTGAGACAGCAACCTCCCTGCATCTTTGCTATCAACAAATGTTCCAGGAATTGTATGGATATTGCTGTTTAACCCAGTCTTGCCTGGAGTCCCTGGCTCTGATGTTATTACCCAGATAATATGTGGTTTACTTACACATTGGTAACCTCCACATCACAAAAAGGAGTTTCAGTTTCCTGCTGGGTCCTAAACACAGCTCAGTGACAGTTTAGAGAGTACACAAATATGGGTTCTGTTTTTCCAAATGCACCTGCCCCAACTTGTAGTGACACAGCAGGCACAGAAAAATATTTGGTACCAGATGTGCCCTCACTGTCCTCTTCCTGCGATGAAAATGTTCCCTTTATTATGTATTTATTTAATATTTTGTGTTCTGTGCAGTGCTTGAAGTAGGGGAAAGGGCAATAGCAGCACCAGCAGTGTTATTGCACTGAGTCTGGCAGTCATTCTCTGCCAGTGGAGGGGAGATGAATCCTGAAAAATGCTAGGAGCTTTTGAAATACAGCGTTTTTTTGAAAGTGTGGTATGGACAATGACATCAATGTCCTTCTGTGGCTGCTGGAATCTTCTCCATGCCATGGACAACATCCCAAAGTGTTGGGCCCTGCCTTCTCACTGAGGGTACCTTGCCATGGGTATTCTTACCAGTACAGCTGAATCTTTTTTAATCAGCTGGGTCGTACAGGCAGCAGCTCAGTTCAGAGGCAGCTTTACCTTCACCCCAGTGTGCCCTCACAGCCTTCTGCTGCCCAGGTACTCTTCCAGGGCTGCTGTCACACAGTTCCAGTGACCAAATCCCCCCCAGACATGAGAGGGTCTCTGCCTTCCACCCAACACTGCATTCACCTCCCAACAGTGCCCAGGCCAGCAGCTCCCAGGGGTGTTTGTGCACCAAGGGTGCTGCTGGCTTTAGCTTTGTGCCATGGGTGCTCCACTGACAGTCACAAGCTGCTGAGAGCACTGCCATCTTCTGAGGTTCCTGCACCTTGTCTGGTTTCTGGGATGCTGATCACCTCTTGTGCTCTGCTCTGGGCAGCCTGGTTGGACTCCTGCCTCCCTGGAACACATGGATGCTCTCCAGATGATGGACTGAACAGTTCCACCTGTGCTGGCCACTGGCCAGTGATGTTCCCCTCTGTCTGTTGATGACTTGCAGAGACACGGGAAAATAATTTGCCACTTCCTGACTTGATCTTCCCCTTTCCTTTTCACTGTGCAGTTCTGAGATTTACTTGCCTAGGAGAGCTGAGCATCCCCTCTGCTGAGCAAGACAAATATTCCCCCCTCCCCAGTGAGAGAAATGAAGGATTAAGTCAAACCCATCCCATCAGGTGCAGTGAGGGGCACTGTGATCAGCCGGGATAGTTTATCCAGTGTAGATGATGCAAAATGCAGGTATTTTGCACTTTTGACCTTGAGCTCTCAGTGACTGAAGCTCTACATCTCCACCCAAAGTGGTCCAGAGGGTCACTGGTGCCCCCAGGCAGTCACAGGTCACCAGAACAGACAATGTGAGAGGATGGTGGTGGGCAAGGCACAGCCCATTGCCTCTCCTTGTGAAACCAGAGGACTCTGTGAGCCCCAGCCAACTGGGAATGATCCAGGATCACTTGGTGCTGGATGCTGTGTTGTGTCCTGAAGAGCTTGTCCACGTTTGCATCCCCTGAAATTGGGATCACTGGCTGGATGCCAGCCAGCATCTCTGGGCCTCTCAGGTGTCAGTGTTGCAAGTTTGGTTCCTTAGTCTCAAAGGAGATGCAAACTGTTTTGTTTTCACCTGCTGTTATTGCCCTCTGATTAAAAGCATGTGGTTTATTAGTTTCATTTTTTACAAGGAATGCAGTGCTCAGATGTCTCTGCAGTTTCATACCCTCTGTAGGCAGAACTAACTGAAGAGTACTGGAACCAGGAGGTCCACAGCAACAAACTCCTGTGGGCTCTGCACATCTTAGAATCACAGAATACAGAATCACTAAGGTTGCAAAAGACCTTTAGGATCAGTGAATCCAACCATTAATCAAAATTCATTGTTCTCAGCCCATGGTCTGGCTTTTTTACCTGGAGGTGCTGTCAGGTGCCTTTTAAACTCTTACTGTGGTTTATTTTACTTGGAATGACAGGATTTGAAGGACGAGGGTCTCGGCCAGTGTCAGATCTGTGACTGCTCAGCATCATGGCACAGAACTTGTCTGTCCAGCTCCCGCTGCTCAATGCCTTCTTTGCCCTGGGTCAATCCTGCTGTGGATCAAAATCTCCCTGTGGAACTCCAGTGTGGAGGTGGGGAACGAAACCTCTGTGTGGGAGCTGGCAGGCTGTAGCTGAAGACCTGACACCCGTTGCAGCTCCCTCTCTGCTTTGTTTTGAATTAAGTCAGACAAGGGCACCTCGTGCAGGGCTCTGCCTGCCTGGCACAGACACTGCTCCCGGGGACAGCTCTCCTGCTGGAATATCTGGGTTGCAAAACACAGCACAGAGTCGGAGGGGTCCCAGCAGTTCAGGATGGAGTTACCCTGCAAGGGATATGAAAACCAAGGCAGCAGTCCTGGTGTCTCAGACTAGGGGCAAACCTTGCCAAGGGAATTTCTGAAGTACCTCTGCAGTGGATGCAGGGAAGTTAAGTGGGTTTTTGGGTATCTTGGCCTCTTTTTTCTTAGAAGCAATTCACCCCTGACCTGTGAAGTGAATACAGAAATGATTGTAGGCTGCAAATGGAAAATCTAATGGAAAGGGGTCAACAAGGGGGATCCAAGGAGAACAGAGCCAGCAGGAGGAGCAGGAAAAGGGGCTGTGGGGGATGCCACCAACGTAGCCATTCAATGAGGGGTCGCCTGGCACCATCAGTGCTCCTTCTGCCCCACCAGCACTGTGCACTGCCCAGCGAGTATCAGGAAAATTAATCCACAAGCACCAGAGGTTTATGTCCAGCAAGGAGACAGAGGAGTCCTGTAACTTTATTTGAATAAAGGGAGAAGCCATGGGGCATTCCCCATGGGGTTTCTCAGATTGTTAGAGGATGCAGCCTCCTTTTTATGCCAATTTCCTGGCTGTATTTTTCCCTCTCTTTCCCCACTGGCTGAGGTATTTGAGAGCTACAGACTGCCCAAATCACTTAATACAGACCCCCTTCTAAAGTATACCCCACCTTTTCTTTTCCTTGTGTCAATCAGTGGAATTCCTATTGAATTTGTGGTTCTTCCCATTGTTTCTTTCATCTCTCAGTATCCAATTTTATTTATCAGCAGACCTAGAGTTCGTTTGTAAAGACAAATCCTTCATTCCTTTCATGAGACACGGGAGGAAAACGGCAGCATCTGTGTTCCCTGCCCCCATAGCTTCCTCTTTGTGCCTCAGCTTTCTAAACTTTGCTCGTCCCCATTGCAGCCACCCCAGCTCAGAGTTCCTCTGGGCTGCATCCAGCTCTGAGAGCAGGAGCAGGAACCAGCCCTGCTGTTTGCAGAGCCACGACTTCCAGAGAACAAACTCTGGGCAGGGGAAAGACCACAAAACTGTATTTGCATGAGCCAAAAAAAGGAGACAAGGAAATCCCGTGAGTCACCAAAGCCTCTGCAGGCCAGAATCCATCCGAGTGCCTTTTGAATCCAGTGCTGTGCCTTTGCTTACCTTGCCCATCTTCATTCCTCTTGCTGACTTGTTTTTTTCACAAAGCCTTGCCAAGTGATTTAGACGAGCAATTACCAGCTGATTTTCACTAGCTCTCACTTCCCATAGCTCATGAGTATCTGAAACCATTTTCTACTTGAATTAGGGCAAATTGTTGAAACTTTCATTGAAGAGGCAGTTTAAAGAAAGATTTGAGTTGCTTGGAATTGACATAAACATTTCATTTGAATAATTTGTTGGTATTTTATAACATCTGTATTTTAAAGAAACCTTTGAAAGTAGAGATTGCCAGAATTATGAAAAGTGATTTTTGGGACTATTGAACAGTTTAGTTTTTAAGGACAATAGGCCATTAAAAAAAATATTTTGAATGAGGCTTGGGTTGTTGCCCTCCAACAATTGCAATTTCTGTTCATGCCCGTTTGCAACAGCACATTTCAGCTGGCCAGGTTCTGTGCAGACTCTTGGGGGGTCTTGGGGTGACTCTCAGATTCCTGTTGTTTATGATGAGACTGTTACAGCACAGAGTGTTGCTGGTTTGGAGGAGAAGGAAATTTTGCTGTGAGAAGCCCTGCAAACAGAGGATGCTCCTTGTGTGTAAAGCTCCTCTGCCTGCCCAAGGAGCCCGGGACAGGGGGAACAGCTCTGGGTAACGCCAGCAGCCACGTCCAGCTGTGTGAGGACACAGCCCCATCCTGCCTGCACTGGGAGGGACCCTCCTGTGACTGCTTTCCCTGAGCTGAGCTCCCAGCCAGCCCAGCCTCCCCGGCACACTGGGAATGCCCCAACCACTCTTCTTCACAGCATCTCAGGTTTTGTCAAAGGGCATCAATAGAAAACTAATCCTGCAGTGCGAGAGAGCAGATGGGCAGACTGGGAGCTGCCTCTGTGCTCTGCTGAGGGGGAGAGTTTAACTGGCAGGAGGGAGGATGGTGCTGGGCTCCTGCAGGCAGCTCCCAGTGTCTCCTGTGGTACAGCTGTGCCTGTCTTGGCTTGGCTTGTGTGGCCACGGTCCCAAATGGAAGGGATGAAGTTTTCCCTGTGGGTCTGAGAACAGACCTTGGTCTGGATATCGGAGCACCATGCCTTCTCCTTGTATTGCATCTTTTCCTTCTCTTTGGTCATTTATTGGTCCTAGCTGATCATCCCTGGCAGCAAGCAGGATGCTGGTTCTGTGGGGATCCAAACCCTTCCATTGTGGAAGGCAGTGCCTGTGATGTTCCTGTTGCAGCTCTCTGTTCCCCTGGGGCTGAGCTCACAATGGTGAGGAAGTTTTGCCACTGCTTGTCTATCTCAACAGCCTCTCCTGATGCCTTAAGTTTTAGCTTTTATATTTTTTAGATTCTGTGCTGTTTGGGTGGGGAGTTTTGGGTTTCATATGAAGTGTTACTAAGCTCTCTTCACAGAGCAGGCAGACAAAACAATTCCTTCTCTAGTTTGATACCAAGAACAACTTTCAGGCCCTGAAACAAAAGCAATGGTGAAGTGAGAAGAAAAAACAAGGAGGATGGAGCTTCATAACCTGAAGTTATGGTTGGACAATTGATTCTAATATGCTGATGGAACAGAGCTTATAAAAATGTGAGATCTTGTGATTGTTCACATCCATTTTGTGACCATTTTGGGTTCATCTCGGGTGTGGTCCAGCCGAGCTTTGGTGCTGCCCAGGTGTTCCCATTGAGACCTTTTAATAAATCCCTGCTTTATCCTTTTGCCCTGTCTGGTCTCTGTGCAAGCTGAGCCTCCAGAAAGCATCACTCCAACTGCAGGAATCTTGCATTTGGTCCTCACAACTATTCTTGCTAAACACCAACAGGAGAAAATGAGACCAGCAGCTGTAGGAGACAGGAGGGTGAATGAAAGCTGGCAAAGAGAGAGAGCACAGCCACCCTGCCCCACACTCTCTTGTGCCCACAGGAGTTCAAGCAACCCCTGAGATACAGACACGTGGAGATTTGCACTTGACCTCCGTGCCCATCTGGTCTTGGCTGTCTTGTGGTTCAGGGGTGACTCAGACAGTCCCTCTGGGCTTTTATTTTTCATCTGGAATGGGACTGCCACAGCTTTAATCAGCACAAAACATCTTGACTCATTGGAGGCTTTGAAAAGGAACATGGCCAAAAGGGGAGACAACGTGGGCAGTTAGCCAGGACACCCAGTTTTGCACCTCTGTGCCATGGTGGCTGGAAGCTGGACCCTCACAATGGGGATCCATAAAAGACATTTGGCTCCTTTGAACACAGAGATTTTTTTTTTTTTTTTTTTTTAACTGGGTCCAGTCCCAGACACTCTCTCTTTTGGGTTTGGATGAGGAAGGTTGTGATTAAAACCACAGCTGGACACAGCCAAACACAGGTGCATTGCTCTTTCTCCAAGGCTCTGCTCTTGCCTGGATGAACTTAGACCCACACACGACTAATGCCACAGGGTATTTAATTCTCTTATCAGCCCAACTGAGATGTAGTTTACAGGAGTATAATGACCTCAGAGTGATCTGCTGAGGAAAAATAAATGGGCTGTGCCCATTTTCTACTTCCTTAAAAAGCCTGCCCAGGATGGCTTCCTTGTTTTTCACATTTAATTTGTCAGGAAGGTCACATCTGACATTCCTTGGGTTTCCTGTAGGATTTATTAGAGGCCCCACATGCAGAAAATGTGCTTCATCTGACCCTGATGAGTACCAAAACTTAGAGGACTAACCTTTTCTCCCAGCTGTTTGTTCAGTTATTGAGTGAAGCAATCAACAATGACTGACATGTTTAACCATTTTGTCACAACTCAAGCAATAGGACAATGTTTTCTTGGTGCATCTGGTGCTACAGAACCACCTGCTCTTTTTCATCCAAGAATTTAGAAAGCTAGATGTACAAGATCTGACTTTCTGATGTGGAAGGAAAACAAACAAGCCTCTAGTTTCCCCCTCAGGAAAACAAATGGGTTTATATTATTTCAGTGTGTCCCCCTGCCCAGCTCAAGATTGCATATCCAGAATTAGCATTTAAAAAAAAAATCCCAAGCATGGATTTAGCAATCTTGTAATTGCACTACAATCCCTACTAAGAAGGAAAAGCAGCAAGTGGAAAGTCATTTACCATCATTTAGGCCAACTCCTTCCTTTCTAGTCTTCTTCCTGTCTAGTCTTTGCTTGGCTGCTTGGCAGTGCCCCAGGAAGAGATTTTGGGGAAGATAGGGAGCTATCTGCACCCACACCATGAGGCAGCTCTGTTGTTTCTTTTCTCCATCTGTGCACACTCCTGCAGATGAAGAGGACAGATCTTCTCTCCAAGATCAGGCTGTGCCTGTGGCAGGTAGATCAGGCTGAGGTGGGAAACAGGGCAAGGAGAAGAGATGTTTCATGTTTAGGGTGTGGAAGGAAGGGCAGGAGCAGTGGTTTAAAGGGAGCACAGCATGGAAAACCCTTTCCCTGGGCCAGGTGTCCCTGCCCTCCCCTTGGCACTGGGGTCAGGGTGTGGGTGGCTCATCCCAGCAGGGCTGGGAGCTCAGGGACCATGGATGGCCCCTCTGGCCCTGCTGGCCCTGCTCCCTGTCCTGCCCCTCTCGACCCTCTGATCCTGTGTGTGCTGCCTCTTTTCCCTTCGAGTCCCACACTGTGGCCACGGGCACTCCAGGAAGAATTTCTGAATGGACTTTGAAAAAGAGCTGAGAATGAGTCAAAGGAACCCCTGAGAGAGAGGAAAACTCCACTGCTAAAACAGCGTGAGCTGACCAGAGGAGTAGGGGCAGAACAAGGTCTGGGACCTTCCCCAAGGTGTGGGAGTGGGCTGGGGCTGATGGCCTTTGGACAACCACAGGCACAGGGAATCTGTCTTAAAAGAATCTGAGGAGCAATGTGGTCTCTCCTGAGATTCTGCAGCAATTTAGAAATGCTGCAGATCCCTGAAGATCATCTGCACTCAAGAACAAAGCATCCCAGGCTCTGAATGGAGAAATGGGGAAGATTTTCACTTGGCAGGTGAAAATCCATTTGGTGTGACCTGAAGCCAGGCAGGGGCCCTTGAGTCAGAAAGTTTGCACATCCAGCTCTGTCTGCTCCTCAGCCTGTTAGCTCAGGCTCATGCACCATGTTGGGCAGTCATGAGCAGGGTGCCACCAAGTCCTGAACCTCCTGCTCTGACCTCCCAGACCCTTCCAGTGTGAGGTGTGGGACAGACTTGCAGAAAGCTCCTGGAGGGAAGGCTGGCACTGACATTTGGCAGAGCATTGTTCCTTGCTCATTGTGCTGTAGGACTGTGCCAGTGCCCAGATAAGAGCACTGATTGCTCAGTTCTGTGCCTTTGTGCTCAGGGCATGTCCCTGGAGCCTGCTGGCTGCATCCTCCCTGCACCCACAGTCCAAAGATAAGTGCAAAGTGATGCCATTCATTTGCTGGGTAGATTCTACCGTGCCCTTGCCTCGGGCTGCCTGGTAAATCCCAGAGAGGGGAGGTTCTGAAGCAAGACAGATCCCAGCAGGCTCTGGACCATGTCTGTACTCAGTCAATGCACTCAACAGTGTCCCACCTCTTTCCCTGGCACCTGAGCCTTGGCACTATGCAACTCCCACATCCTACACCCTTTGGGTCAAGTAAAAAGGTTGTGAATATGCCCAAAGTTGTGTTTATTTGTGTGTTTATGTAAAGGTTATTTCATCCTTTGGCAGGACAACTTTCTTTTTTCCACAGGGGTTTTGCAGTATCTTTCCAAAAAGCTTCCCAGTCGGTGTCACAGTGCCATTTCCAAAATGCTTTTGGGACAGGTTTGCAAAGCACAAAGTACAGGTGTCAGCAAGGTGTCCTTGTCCCTTTAATGCTCACAGTGTCACCACGCTAGAGCTGAGTCACAGCCACCTCCCAAGGAATCGATGACCTGAAAGGTGTCCCCAATCCATCAGATCCCCTGAATTAAGTCCTGCAAAACGAGACCAGTAACAAGGCCAAGGAAGGGACACGATGTTGTGCAAATATTACAGACTTATCTACTTATCTGGATTATGCAACAGGCCTAGAAGTGCTTCCATCCTGTGAACTCCTTTAATGTGTCTCCTGAGCTTGCAGGAGGTGTTACAACACTTTGGCTCGATCTGCTCCAAGGTTGAGGCATGTACTGGGGAAATTCTTGACTTACCTGCTGGGTCCTGGACAGATGCCATCAGCAGCTCTTGCTTAACCCTCTCACAACACTCGCTCATGGGTCAGCCTGACTTTCCTGCTTCCTGGGCACCGAGGCAGGGAGCAGAACCTGTGCTTTCAGGAGAGGGTTGGGACACATTCTTACCTGACGTCCTCTGGTCTGGCAGGAGGATAGAACCACAAAGTCATTTTTGTCTCTCAGCTCCCAAGGTGCCTGTCTAACAATTTTGTCATCAGTGAGCTGAGCAGAACGGCTGTCCTTAGATCAGGAGCTGTAAGCATTAAGATCCTCTGTATCAGCCTGGAGACACATCCCTAGCTGTGCCTCCTCCACCTCACCTCAGCCATACACTGCCCAGCCTGGGCCCTGTGTCCCTGTGTCCTGCCCAGCAGCACCATAATGGGACAGATTCCATCAATTTTCCCTGCCATGTCCTCACAACCTTTATTTCTATCCAAACTGTCACTCCCAGCTTCTCCGTGGGAAGACAAATCTCCTGTTTGTATGGATTTTTTTACCCCTAAAAATGTCCCTATTTCCCTGTGCTCTGCATTTCTCCTTCCACCTCCATCCTGCTCGGAGACTGTCCCTAGTGCCAAGTCCACCTTGTCCACAGTTGTCTCCCAGACTGGGCAGTGCCACTCTAACCAGCCTGGTGCCAGGGGAGGAGAGGAGACCCTGGTGTGTGCCCAGGTGTGCCCAGGTGTGCCCAGGCACGTGGCACTGCCCACACATCCTCACCTCCCCTGGTGCCTCACCTGGGGCAGCAGCTGAGCTGCCATTGAGGTGTCCCCTGCCCTCCCACACCCGTGGCATGTGCTCCCCCCACCCGTGGCTGCAGGTGGCTGGGAGGGAGGTTAAATATAGGCAGACAGGATAAAGGAACTGAGCACAGATTAACCGGGCAGGCTGCAGCCAGTTTATCTGCCTCTGCTCTGCTGCTTGAGAGGCTCTGCTCCGTGGAGGACAATGCCCCAGTGCTTGTTAAAGCCAAGACATGCCAAGCCTTGGAGATGCCTCAGTCACCCAGGATGTCCCCAGGTAGTTCTGGGTTCTCTTTTTGTCTTCAGGTGCCACCAAGTCCCTGTGAGCAGCCAGTACTGTGTGACACTTGAGTACAAAGTCCTCCTGGCACAGGGGGTGATGGGGGATGCTCTGCCTGCACCCAGGGAACCTGGGGCATGTGGGGCTCTAGCTGAGCATCCCTGCTCCTGTCTGGAGAGACTGGCCAAAGGAAGGGTGTCAAGCAGCCAGAGAAGGCTCAGGGGAAGGCAGCAGCAGCCTGCACCTCTGCTCTGAGCTTGTGTCTGATGGTGAGAACAGGAGCTTTGCTGGCAACATATCTTAGGGTCTGGGAAAGTCAAAAGGGCAGGAGAGATACAGGCTGGGAAGGTGCTTTTCTGTCCCAGAACATCTGGGATCAGACTCAAGCTGTGATCACACCTACATCTAGGGGTCAGGGTGAGTGTCTCCCATCAGCCAGGAGGTTCTGGGAGAGCTGATTAATTCAGAGCCAGCAGAGATATAAGAGAAGGAGAGTTTCCCCTAAACTCCCTTGGCTGATGAAGGGACATCAGTGTCTAAGTATCAGATTGAACCCCAGTCTTGACAGGCTCACTGGGTGAATTGAACTCCACCATGGTTTGTAACAGGACCCTCAGGTGACATGGTTCTCCCACAGGGAGATGAATCTCAAACTAGGGGATATCTGGATCAAATCAGATGCTGAATCAGTTTAATCCTTTGTGCTGCAGAGCTGGCAGTCAGGTGTGGTGTGACTAGCACGATGTGCCCTTTTTCTTCCTCACAGCATCTTCCCAAATATTTTGACAGGGTCTTTACCAGGCCTGTCTGGAGGATTAATAACCCCTTTCTCTGTAATCAGCAGATTGCACAATTCCTCCATTTCTTAATCAATTACAGTCATTTGCAAATTCTTTTGACAAACAACTCCACCAGTGCCTGTGACATCCACAGACAACCCCTCCCCAAGCCCTGTCCAACCCCAGCTCTTCTCAGTCTGAGCTGCTGGTGGGAGCTTGGGGAGCCTGGTTGGCTTCTCTGTGCTGTTATTGCTGAGTTGCCTTGAGGCCAGGAGTCCTGCAAAGCCAGTGCATGGATTAGTTGCTCAAAATACATGGGAATACACCCAGCTCCTCCATCCTGAACCTGCTGGGGAGCCAGTGTGTGAGCAGGGTAACAGTGCAGTCCCAAAGTGGCAGAAGGAGGGGGAAGCTTTTTGACAAAAGGCTCTTGGCTGGTGTAGCTGCCTTTAATGGAGCTGTGTGGGCACAGATATGAACTGTGGAGGAAACTGGAGTGACGTTGAGAGCGATGCAGGCCCCTTGAGAATCACTAAACAGTGTGACCATCCTGCAGGTAACAGGAAGGTGTTTTAAGCTTGAAGGAGTGAACTCAGCAGAGAAACCAGGAAGTCTGCAGGGAGACTTGAGTCCCTTGTGCACTTGCATCAGATGCCAACATGAGCCAAACAGAAAGGAAATGAATAAAAGAGATGTGATGGGAAAAGCAGGGTGATGTTCTAGGATGCTGCTCTTGCAGA
This sequence comes from Certhia americana, assembly GCA_018697195.1. Classification (NCBI taxonomy): domain Eukaryota; kingdom Metazoa; phylum Chordata; class Aves; order Passeriformes; family Certhiidae; genus Certhia; species Certhia americana. The sequence goes on from CM031876.1 coordinate 64,031, forward strand.
CAGCCTCCAGGTACATGGCAGCTGGGGTTGCAGGCTATCCACCAAAAAGCACTCTGGGCAGTAACCAGCAACAATCTTGGCCCTACCTTTGCCTCGTGTCCTTGTATTTCTGTTTTCCCATGTTTTTACCTTTATTTTCAACTCTGTAATCAAAGACTTATCTCTGTACACGCAGCTTGCATGCTCTCAGGTCCAGTGTGTGCCAGGAGAAGGCGAAGTAGATGAAGCTGAAAGTACAAGGTCTCACATTCCACAAGGAGAGAAAGGATCACTGCAGAGGGAAACGTGCAGGCAGAACTCAGGGCCTGCAGTTTGGGGTGGATCTGGGAATCTGGGTTTGGACATTGCACCTCTGTGAGCTGTTGGGGCCAGACCTGAGTGCTGAGATCCAGGGAAGGTTTACTCCTGGTTGGGCACAGGAAGAGCAGGCAGTGCTCACCTTGTCTCAGGGAGGTGGCAGCTCATTCTGCATGCAAAGGGTTCTTTCTTCAGGATCCTTCCTTCTACCCTCACCCCTGATTTGTGCCAAGCTTGCTTAGGATTGCTGAACATCATGTTTGCTGCCAGCTGAAGTTGCAGGGGAAGCACAAGAACTGTACACCCTGTTCCAGGCCTCGTGTTGGAGAAACATCCTTGACTTCTCACACTGGTAGTTTTTGTTATGATCAGTGCTTACCTGACATTTTGCTATCAGGTGCTAAAATCAAAAAGTATATTCAAACCTGAAGAACTCTGGGATGACACAAACTGGGAACTTTTGATCTGAAGTTTAAAACACTTTGCAACAATCAAACTGCGACTTTCTTCTGAGAAATCCAGGGATGTGACTTTGCAGGTTTGCTTTGCTGTGACAGATAGTCAGAAACAGTTGCTAAATCCAGTAACAAAAATAAGATTTTAACTATATTTGACTCTTGTTTGCCTTGCTGACTCAACACAGCTACTGCTGTGGGTGCCAGATGATATTCCTGGACATACAATAGCAATGCAGTTATGACCTAAATGCTGATTGCAGAGCTGCTGTCATTGACTGAGGGTGACTCAGAACCTACTGCTTTGTTATTTGTAATTTGCCTTTTATTCCTTAGCTTAAACGGTATACTCACATAGTTTGGGCTTGGAATATGCACTTTGACAAAGAATTTTAGGAAGGGCAGTGAAACAGGGTCACCTCCTCTTTTAGTTGTGTGTTTTTAAGGTGGATATGAAAGTCAAAGCATTAAGATACCTAGCCACTTTTAAAGTTCATGGACCACATGACTAATTACATCTCTGCTAAAAAGAAGGCAGGACAGGTAAATCCATCTGCAGCTAGGTCATAAATAACCCTTGCCAAGAGATTGCTTGTCCAGACTCTGTGTGGAAAAACCTATTGAGTCATCAGCCTTCCTAGACATTGGGAATAGCTTAGTAAGGCTTTAAAAACACAGGAGAAAGGCTAAATTGATCATATTCTGGAGATTCAGGACATTCAGGACAACTCCCTTCATGTAAATATCTAGGGGCATTGTGTCTGGGAGATTTTGGGGAGTTGAGCACAGAGTAGTTGGGTGTTATCAGACATGCAGGTCCTGCAGGCAGTGGAGAAGGAATCACTTGCAAAAGTTCCCTGAAAATATTTTGCAAATTGTTTCTTGCCTCTTTTCTGGGAGTGGAGAAGCTGCAGTGGCTGCAGGCACAGGCTGGGATGAGAGGATGTGAGGGCTGGGATGTCTCCAAGGACCTGCAGCTCCTGGAAAGTGTCCTGGCTGAGCTCTGGGTGAGACCACAGCAAGTGGCCCTGGGGCACAGCCAGGCTCTGTGGGCCAGTGGAGGGGTGAAAGTGGCTCCCAGGACACGCTGTCTGAGTGTGCTGCTGTTGGGGGATGGAGGCGTTTTGTTCTGCTTTTTTTTCCATTGTTCATGGGCACTTAACCCAGCTCAGCCTCCTCTGACAATAACACTTTGTTTCCCTTAACCGACATCACTTTTTAAATGATTCAAATAATTTTAGTGCATCCAAACAGGAAGTGGCTGAATGTCTGGGTGTCTGAATCAACATCCTGGAGGCTGGGCCTTTGCCACCAGCAGAATTACTAAATATAGGAGCTGTCTATGGATGGAAGGTCTTGGAAATGGCAGAGCCAAGGAGACTCTGTGCCAGACTGTGACCATTGGATGTGGCCAAATGCCACCAGCTCAGCCAGGCTGGTGTGGCCACAAGCTGCATCCCCTCAGCTCCTCTGGGAGGAGGAGCAACCTCATGCAACCCCATTTCCTCTCAGTTTATGGCATTGAGATGGAAAGAGTAGAGCAGAGGGACCAGCATGACTGCTTGGTGCTGCCTGAGCAGCACTCAGAACTCCCCAAGTGAATCCTTTTCCAGCTCAGTGGGTTTAGCAGGGCAGCCAAGCACAGAAGGGAATTCAGGGCTGGCCATCCTTTCTGGCATGTGTGGGACAACTGAGTCACCAGCAGATCTGGGGAAAAGCCACAAGAAGGAGTCAGGTCATTTAGCACTCAGTAGGCGTCAGAGGTTACCACCTCAAGTTATTTTTTCTTCTGGATAAAGAATGCAGGATTTTTTTAAAGAGACTTTTGCTGCAAGTTTTCAAAGAAATCCAACAATGCCAGGCAAGTTCTAATTCGTCCACATTTGTTGTGATACATGGGCACCATAACTGGCAGCACAGTCCATGAATGCTGCCTACAAAACCAAAATACCTCCCTAATCCACTTGATTGCTCTAGATAAAAATGTCCATGGCTCCTAAACTAATCTCAGGATACCTTCTATAGGCTTTTTTGCTCTCCTGTCTTCCATGAGGCAACCTAGGAATGAGACAAACCGTGGTTTGAGGTGATGAATGCTCTGACTTTTCCTGCACTGGATCTATACTCATGTGTGACCATGAGTCCAAGGTCTCCCCAGATGCCTCGTGCTGGGGATCTGCAAAGACTGAAATTGGTTTGGGTTTGACAGACAGGCCAGGTAGGTAGAGGCTACCTGGAATGCTGCTGGATGCAGGAAGGCATCCCTTGGGAATGCAAGACATGGAGTCAGTCCCTGAGGTGCTCCTGTTGGTCACTAACATGGGACAGCAACTTCTCTGATTCTGAGCACACCTTCGTGACCATTACAGGTGGAGCTAAACCCCCCAAGGCTGCTCATGGCTGCCACAAGCACCACAGGGAGGGAGATCTGAGCTCTGAGACACAGGACACCCACCTGGCCAAAGCTCTGGAGCAGATCTTTGGAAATTCATGTTTTGACATAATCCCAAATTCTGTGTCCCACTGTGACCTCTCAACCACCTGGTTTAGATGGAGGGGAGTTCTCCTCATGCCATGGTAGAAAGGTGAGAGGCTGACTTAAATCCTTCAAAAAGGACATCCTTGGCCCCAGGAGGGCCTGGTCCTGCCCTCAGCCAGAGGAAAAGGTGGGAGATGCAGAACAGCTCCTCTGGTCTCTCAGTGTGAGAGGACTTCTCTTCTTGATGCTGCTCGTCTTTGGTTCCCTTTCCTGCAGTTGGGAAATTTGGATCAGCTCCTCCTAAATATAAGCAGACTTTTCAATTCTTTGAGCTTTCACACTGTGCAGTGTTCAGAGCTGGCAATCACCATTTCTTTGTGGGAATTTAGAGAAACAGTGGTGGCAGAATTAAACCCCTTGAGTGCTGCTAAAGGGGCATTTACCATGACACGACAAAACTCTTCTGTGGTCTGGAAGGACTGAATTGCAAGGGTTATTTTAAGGTACAGGAAGAATAAATTTCTGACCAAGTGCTCAGAAACTCCTTTATGTCAGTTTTTTTTAAAAAAAAGTGAACCAAAGATCTTTATATCTCATTTTAACAATGATATCACTATTAAAATGCACAGGAACCTTGCACTGTGCTGGCATTGTGTTCTCACCTTTCACAGCATGTTCTAGACAGAGATGATAATCTCACAGGAACACTTCTGCTTCCTGCATGAATCTGACACTGTAAGGCAGATGTGGATAGAGTTTGGTTTGTTCTGTGCTGAAAGCATTACTAGGTTTTTTGCCATTTCACTGAAGTGGAAGTATTTTATGATGGGCTGGTGTGTAGGAGCAGTGACATTTCTGCATTGTTATTCATCACGAACACTTTGGGCACACTGTGCTTTTTTCTTTGTCCCAGTGCCCTATTTGAGAGCCAATCCTCACACTTCTATTCTGTTTATTTGTAAAAACGTCGCATTTAAGTGCAACTAACAATCCAAATCCTGCCCTGTATCCACAAATTTCCTAAGCTTAACCAGGATACCTTGGCAGCTCAGAGAAAAAGCAGACAAGTAGTTGAGAATGCAACAGTGCCATCAATTCCAAAATTTTCAGACTAAAATTAAAAAAAAATCTTGATTCAGATCAAAACAAAATACCGTTTCATCTCATGAGGGAGAAATTCCCAGTGTTTTCCACCAACTCAAGCATCTTTATTAACAGAAAGTGACTTTTCTCTCAGTGACTGTGGCATTCGTGGAAATGACAATGATAGTCACAGGAAACTGGACAAAACCTTTTGGTCTGAATAAGATGCTTGAGGCTGGACTCCCACAGCTGTCGAGCTGTGAAGTGCCTTTGTCCTGCTGTGGGTGTGCAGAGCCAGGGGGTGGAAAATCACCCGTCCTCTCTGCTCTGTGAAGAATAATGAAATATTTAGTGGCCCATGGAGAGTGAGAACATCTTGCCATCCTGGGGTTGTGGCCCGTCCTGAAGGGGCAGGGATCTTGCTCCTGCTTGTGAGAATCAGTCCATAGTGGCTCTCCAGGAGAGATCTCCAAACCTGCCATGTAGGAGAGAGCCACAATGGGGGCAGAACCCAGCCCTAATGTCCTACAGGATCCTGAGCCCTGGGGTCTCATTAAAAGTGCACCAACCCTCCAAGGGCCAAGGACCTCACTTTGGTACTGAGGCCATAACGAAAGCAGAAATTTTGTTTCAGCTGGAAAAAAATGTTCGTGGCTAATCTCAAACACAGCACTTTGCTGGTGAGAAGAAGGGAATATAAAAGCGGCTAGATTTGAATTGATCAAAAAATAATTTTCTAGTTCAATTATTTAATCTGTAATTTGGTTGTTCTTGTGGCAGAAATTGACTCTGTGTTTCCTCAGAGTCACAAACCAATGGCAGAGTGGGCTGGAGCCTGTCCTGAGCAGAGACTGGCTGTGAGACACTGGCATGAGTGAGCTGAAGGGTGGCCATGGGTCCTGCAGCTGCTCCCGAGCCAGAGCTGTGCTCACCACATGCTGTTTCTTCAGTGGCAGGTGCCTGTGGCAGAGTCAGCTCCCAGGTGAGCTCAGGACAGGCCATTTCATTCCTGCCAGACTTATTGAAGCTCCAGGTGGTGCTCAGCAGGACATGGAAAAGCCAAGGTCATGGGAGCAGTGACCACTGCCACACAGGGACTCTTCTGAGGGGACAAGGGGCAATATTCTGCCTCCACCACCTTCCCTGGGACAAGAACCAGGGGTGGGTGAAGTGCAGGTGGGTTTCTGGAAAGGGAATGGCCCAGCAGGAGTGAACCTGGTGGAGAGATCTCAGCTCCTGGTGCCGAGCATGGGAGCTCTGGGTTGAGCTGGAGGAACTAATTCCCTCCCATCCCTAGCTGCTGGGTGCCTCTGCCCTGCTGGGATCACAGGCCAGGCCAACAGGCAGATGGTCCATTAATTTAGGTAGGACTGATCCTGGCAGGGAAGGGAGGAGGCTTCCTGAGGTCTTTCTCCTCCCAGCTGTCTGTGGGAATTACTGGCAGCTCATCACTACTGGTTGATTTCCTTTTCACTGATTCTCCTTGCCCTGTCGCAGGTGTCCGAGGCAGGGCGAGGTGCTGGTGCTTCCCAAGGGAGCTGGGAAGGTGTTCCAGCTGTGGGTCTGCCTGTGTTTCCTTTCTGGGGGACCAGGGCTGCCCAGACTGGCTCTGGTGCCACATCTAGGCTGTCCCTCACAGGGGTGAGACAGGGATTGAGCCAGGCTCCTGCTGTGGTCCCCCCTCAGCTCTTCCCTGAGCAGGATGGGGTGAAGCTTGCAAGAGGTTTGCCAGCTATTTAAAAACTACAAAAAGTCATGCTTTACTGGCCAAGACCTCTTCCAAACTTAGACCAAACGAGAAGAATTCCCAGCAGCTCTGGTGCTGAGAGGAGGTTCGGTTTTTCTTTATTATTTTTTTTGGGGGGGAGTTTGTTTTTCAAAAAGCCGTTTTGTGACAAAACAAAGTTCTAGATGCAAACTTTCAATCGGCTCAGGGGACAGGCAAGCACTGAGCTTGCGGGTTTCCCTTCTGCATCTCTGAGTCATTGTGAGAGCAGAGGGTCTCTATTTTTAGGCTCTGCACACACTAACTGATACCAGCTACAGAGCCAGGCTGCTCTTCCACAGCCAGTTACAGCTGCAAAGCCTCACTCCTGGCTCAGTGGTGCTCCCTGGGTCCAGTTTGGCTGCACAGATGGGTGTTTGTGGAGAGGAGCAGCAGGAGGAGGGAGATGTGACCCTCCTGCCCAGCCTAGGAGCTGTGCCAGTCAATACCCACTGTGCCAGGGGGACATCCCTGCCCATGTTTCCCTCTGTACTGGAGCACTAGGGAAGATGGGGAAAGGGCCAGTTCTGCACAGGCATTAGCTGCCATCTTTGGCTTTGCATCGTTTTCTCCTGAAAATGCAGGAGTTTGATTTTACCTTGTTTTTCTATGGTAACTGTTTGTAGCAGAAAGTTACAAGTTTTATTTAGTAAGTCAAACCACATGAACCTGACAACTTGAGAACTACTTGGATATGAGCTTGGCAAAATGATACCTTCTGTGAAAAAAAGCATCTTGTGGCTCTCTCCTGCCTGAACTGGTTTCACTGGTGGGACTGGGGTCAAGAATTTATGTATGCTTTGCTTTTGTAGAATTGGCATTGAAATAAAGAAGGAACATTTTTCCCTCTGCCTTTATTTCAGGAGCTAATTGGAAGGAGACCATGTGTTTTAAGCAGCTGCATTGGGTGCAGAAAAGCACAGGGACATGTGATGGAGAGAGTCCTGCCTGGGCCAGACATGGCCTTAGAGACCAAAGGAGTTGCCTTTTTTTGAGTGTATGAATCAATCCTGTGTAGAAATCAATGATTTTCTCAGTAACACTTTTGGACCTGCCCACAGATGTCAAAAAAAAAAAAAAAAAAACAAGACAGAGACTTCCATAACTCATCAGGGTGGCTCATATGGGGAAGTAAGATGTGTGTAGGTGCATCTGTGGGCTGCAGGCTGTGTGGGTTAGCTCAGGAGGAAGGCAGAAGGTACATGGTCAAGCCAAATGTTTAAAAGAGAGATGTTGTAAAAAGAGCTCACTGCTGAGGAGACTTGAGGTAAAGGTAACCCGCCGGAGACACAAAAGTTTTGTTGTAGGAAGAGCTTAGTTACAGTTTGCCTAAGAGATTCACATTTCAATTATTGTCATTCACACAAATCACTCTATGGGAGTGTGCTCATTAACCGTGGCTGAAGCCACACAACACCGAGCCCAGCCTTGGGAAGATACATGTGAGATGGACAAAAATAACCCAACACAAGCCCTTCAAGCCATTTTCTGCCCCAAGAGATGCTGTTCCTGTAGTCTTGACAAAAAGCCCTGAAGCAGAAAGAGAAAGCAGGGATGGGAAGGTTCAGTTCCTCTACAACCCATATATGTTCAGTTTCTCCCCTGAAACACCAGATCAAGCTGCTGCTGCCCAAACCCATGGGGCCTTCCTCAGGCAGCAGAGAGGGCCTGTGAGGGCTCACATGTGCTTCTTTCTGCTTGTCTTGTGCCAGGTCTGTGCTGTCTCCCACTGGGATGCTGGAAAGTGCCTTTTCCTTGTGAGCAAGTGGCCCTGGCTGCAGTCCTGCTGCCTCCTGAAGGCTGAGAGAGGAGTGGGCCAGTAAACTCCAGTTTGTAAGCCCTAGGGTGTCCTTTGTTCACTCCAGCCGTGTTGGGAGAGCACATCTGCTGTTCTCCAGCACTCAGCAGTGGTTACATCACTCGGATCATGCTCCATTTGTAAATGCATTAACAAAACTCTTCAGCAATAATAAGCTTTAACTAATGAGTGGCAACTGGTGAATGGAGCCTCCATCTGTTCTCACCCGCAATGTGCAAAGTCTACCAAAGTCAATGGACTTCTCTCTGCTGAATTCAATGGGCCTTTTGCCAAAATCTGTGTGAATAAAATGACGCTTGTGCATATATTTATGAATGGTGAAGAGGGGGATACGTGAAAATCCAGCATCCACTAAGCACCCATGAAACTGTTTCTAACACAGTTTTATGTGAATCCCAGCAATTTCCTGTCTGAAAACTTCATGTTTTGGCGCAGGGTGAGGAACTCCATTGCCCTGGGACAGCATCTGTGCTGTGTCAGCAGAGAGTCATATCTGAAAGCAATGACATTGCAAGGGGACCCCCCCTGGAAAAGTGGATTTTGAAGACTTCATCACTGTACCTGTGTCTAATCTAATTAGTCTTGGCATTTATTCATGGCAGACAATTGCTGCTGTCACAGTGTTTATTTCGTCATAAAAAATCCAGCATTTTTGTGATTCCTATAAAGGGAAAAGGGTTGGGAAACAACCCCATGCAACTGTTTGCAATGTACATTGCTCTGAAGTAATTTGTTTCTCATGAGCTGTTGAAATGACAGCCAGGGACTCAGCAGATAATGAACCAAGTTAGGGATGACTTTGACATCCCTCTGGAAGGGCAGGCATTGTCCTTCCAGATACCACCTGGACATGCTGAGTTGCCACAGTCAGTTGGAGAGAAAAAGCAAGGAATTCATCTGGATTTGTTCAGATATAACCACCAGTGTTGGTCCTCAAATGATGTTCTGACAGTTTGGGTAACACAAAAACCCCAAGGTGACATCTTCCACCTGAGCACTGGTTTTTTGTGCTCCAGGAACTGGAGTCATCACTGAGAAAGCAACAGAGAAGGAGGAAGGTCAAGTGTCTTGGAACACAGGGGCAGAATTCTTGATGGTACCACAGGGTCTCCCAGAGTGGAGCTGAGAATTGGGCAGGGACAAGTGCACCACATTGCCTGAAGGTTCTGACTCCTGGCCTCAGAAACCCTCAGTGTGAAACAGCTATTTTCACTTGCTTGCAATCCCTTCTGCCCCCATTTGTATGCGTCCCTGAGGCTGAGTGACAAAGATAAGAGTCTCCTTCCCATCTGATGCTCAGAAGTTGTTTTTTATTGCCTCAGCTTCCCTTTCCAAGGTGTGTGGCACGAATAGACATACCCAAAAAAAGCCCAAAGGGCTCATGTGTCTGCAGGCTGTCGCCTTCTCCTGACCTCTCAGAGTTCATAGTGCCAGCACTTTGTCCTCCTGCAATGGTCCTCCCTGTTGTCCAGGCAGCTCCCAGTTATTCCTGTGAAAAAGGATTCATTTCACTCAGCAATAAAGCAAAAAAAAACAGTTTCCCTAAAGTTTTAAAATACAACTGAAAACTGCAGCAATGGAGATTGTAAAAGTAGAGGTATTTGACTTCACTTTATAACTGATGATGTTTCCCAAAGAGAGCTCCAGTGAGGTACCTGCTGCCTCAGCCCTTCTCCTCAAACTTTTGGGAGTGATGCAGTTGTGGTCACTGTGGGATTTAATTTGTTACTTAATCTCCTTGTGTAAAATCGCTTGAATGTCAAGATTTTGGACAGAAAGCAAACAAGCTGGTGCACTGGGAAAAGACTTGAGCCAGCAGCTCTGGTAGTGTTGGGAAGGAAGGTGGGTGATGGATGCAGAAAATCCTCGAAGCACCTCGCATGAGCACCACTGGCTCATTTCTTTTGCTCTCGCCCTTGGTAGTGGTTGTCTCATCAAATGCAAACATCTTAATGACTTGAGCTCTTCAGTGGATTTCCTTTCTATTATCCCAGCTAAGCTATTTGCTCTACTCACAAGCTGCCAAGCATTCCAGGTCAAGGAAAATGCTTTGTAAACTTTTGCACATCATTAGATCTAAGTAGGACGCTTATAAAGAAGCGGGAGAGGAGTTAAAAGGCAATTTACCTCTCCTGAGAAATGCAGGTAGCCCGGTGCTAAGCTCTTGTCTCCCATAGAGGATCTGTGAAGCAGTGAGCCAAGAAGTCTAATGCGGGGAGGGACAAATCACAGGGTTTTTATCTTTCATGGGGAATTTTGTTATTTTCCTGCTTGTGGGTGGTATCTTATACTACAATAACACCCACCCTCCCTCCCTGTAGTGTCATTTGAGCTGACATCCCGCAAACTGTCACCTAAAGGTCAATTGCTCTGTGTTTCATCCTTGCAAGCAGAGCTTTGCTGTGACACCGGAGTCCCTATTCCTGGGCAGAGTGGCTCAGGTTCAGCTCCCTGGCAGATGGCATCTGTTCGCTGCTGCCCTTTTCCCCTCTCAATCAGGTTTACCACGCCTTCGTGGGCAGCACTAATGTGATGGTGCTGAGCGCGTACTGGGAAAGACAAGTCGACTCCGACCTGGGGCTCTGTGCACACCCAGTGCCACGTTTTTATCAGTGTAAATCAGATCTCCACTCGCAGACAAGAGACAAAGCTTTCTGGGGCACTTTACCCAGGAGTGTGTTGGTTGCAGCTCATTCATCCCAGAGAGGAGCTCTTGTGCTCACTGCCTGTGTTTGGACATGCTGAATCCGTGCCCTCACCACAGCACCTCATTGTGCAGTAAGCTTATCCACAGGGCAAGTGATTTTTCTAGCGCTGACAACAATTTTGTACCTAACTGACGTGTTCAATGCGGCGCTAATCCCAACCACACAAAACTAACTGCTGAGAAGGGGGAAGAAGAGAACCACGGCATTTATGTTCAGCCACCTTTTGCAGTGCCTCCAGGAATATGATCTGGGGATTTTTTGGCTAGATTTGCATAGAGGCAGCCTTCTTCCTTGTGCTACAGGCTTCAATTATTTGGTTTGGTTTTGTTGGTTGTTTTTTATTTTTAGTTTTCATATTGAGCTGTATGAGATCACTAATGATGTGTAAGCACTGGAGATCCCTGTGCCTCCAGCAAGCACTCCAGAAAGGTTCTGAAGGCAGCAGGCTCCAGTATTCCTGGCTACTGCAACAGCCTTAATGTGGAGTAAAATCAGAGTGAATGATGAGCCCCAGTTGATAATGAAAACCCTCTTCTGCCCCATTACAGTGGTTGAGTTGATGCCTGGAGACAGCCCTTGCCACTGTGGGCACCAGGGCCAACTGATGCTCTTCCAAGTGGCTCCTGGACATGTTCAGGGCTCTTTGTGGAGTGACACCAGCTCCATTAGACAAGCTGGATCCACCACGTAGTTCTGGAAGCTCAAAGAGTTTGATAGCAAGGTTGTTGTCTGGGCAGCTTGATCTCATGCCAGTTTGTGAAATGTTTAATTCACTCTCTCAGACCTGGAAATGTTGTGGATGTGGCTCTCATTTGCACAGACAGATTTCCAGGGTAGTATTGTTGTCAATATAAAGCTGAAGTGAAGCTGCTTTTTCAGCTAGCAGAGCTGAAAAACTACACAAGCAAAGGTAAGAATGTGGCTCATTAATAAGTTGGAACAAGACAGATGGTACAACTGGCAGGACAGAGTTTTCCTAAAGCTTGTCTTTCAGGGCAGGTTTTCACTGAAAGGCTGGACAGCCAGGCCAGGTTCCTGCCCACAATGTGAGTCCTGGTTAGTTTGTTCTGTCCTTGTGGCAGAGCAGGAGGCTGTGCTGGGCATAGCCTTGGCAAAGGGCCTGTGCCTCCAGTTTTGGCAGTGTGGCTGAGTCCTGATAGCATCAGTAAATGATGCAGATGTCCAGAAAGCAGCAGTGTCCATCTGGCTGTGTTTGTTTTGTGTGATTTGGACTGTGACTCTCTGCAAAATCTGTTTTTTAAATGCTCATTCTGGGGTGCTGCTCTGCAAGGCTCAGCAGCAATGCTGGCAGTCCAGTGGTCCCACTCACCTTCTTGGCACATCCAATGCATTCCCTTCCCATGGCTCGTAGGTCACTCCCCAGTGATTCCCACCTATCTGTGACCCCAAATACTGGCTGCACATCTGCACCTGAGCCTCCAGAGTCTCCTGTTCCTTACAGGAAACAACTCCTGCATGACCAGGAGCTTGGCTAGCCACAGCCTTGCACAGAGCTCCTCAACCTGCACCTGCAGCCTTAACCTGGAGTATGCAGGGCAAACTCCTTCTCCACCTCAAAGAGCTGCCAAAAGTCCCTTGTGTGAGGGAAGGGACCACCAGGTCATAGAATTATGGAATCATGGAATGATTTGTATTGAAAACTACTTCAAAGCTCATCTTGTTTCACCCCTGCCATGGGCAGGGACACCTTCCACTGTTCCAGCCTGCCCCAAGCCTCAATGTCCAGCCTGGCCTTGGACACTTCCAAGCATCCAGGGGCAGCCACAGCTTCTCTTGGCAACATTCTGGGCAGTAAATTCTGCTGGATTTTGGGCAGTGAGAGAATCTCCTGAAAGAAGCCTTGCTGACGTTACCCTGGGATTCTGCCTTTCTCAGAGGTAGACTCTGCCTGGCTGGAGTCCAGGATTTGCTTCCTCAGACACTTCACTTAATCCCTATTTTTAAGCTTTTCTTGCCAATCAGGATGGGGTGAAGCCATGTCATTAGTTAATGAAATGGGGTAAATCTCACTAGCTCAGAGCATGGCTTTGCCACTCTTGTTGGGCCCAGGCAATATTGCCAGGCCAGGCTTTGGTGCTGGAGTTTCTCAGCTTGCCTTCTTCACACTCCTTCCCCTCCTATTCAGAGACGTGGGAGATGGTGTCACTGTCTCCCTCTGGGCGAGCTGTCTAGACCAGCTTCAGGCTCCATACAGGGAATGAAGCACTTTTGGGGCATGACTTGCCTGCCTGACAGGTAGGTCAGAACCAGATGAGTCACTTGGGCTTTTTTTTTTTGCCTCCAGTGCTTATAAAAGGAGCTGGGCATGACCCACTCACATTGCCTTTCCTGCCTTTCAGCCATTTCACACAGGAGGTGAACTGCACCCTGCTTCACTATTGGACTCTGGCATCTTATTTCCACTTCATATTCCACTTCATTTTGTGGAAAGCTGGTCATGTTGCCTGGGGCAGGCTGATCTCCGATTCTCTTTCCCTGGTGGAACAAGAGAACTTCCCAAAATAATCACAAGAGAATGCTGGCATGTGTGTGTGTGCTCATGAAAGGTGGAGCCTTAGGGAACCCATTTGCATGCCTCCTGTAAATTTGATGTTTTACAATGGCAGGCATAGCTTCTACAGCTGCTGAGACACATTTCAAGAGGAAAGTCTGCACAAAGCTGAAGGCAACAAGTATTCATGGGCAAAAAGACGAGTAGTGAGAATAAAATACTTTGGTTCAATACAACTGGAAAACTTTTCACGATCAGAAAGGGCAATTGCTGGGGAAAACCTTGTGACTCCAGTATGAGGGGATTTTAAATCCAGGTCAGACACTGTGGTACGTGCCAGAAGCACCACTGTGTGGGAAGGGGATTAGCTGACACCTTGCTGTGTCTCCTAGACCTGTTTTATCATCCTTTCACCTTTTTATAGGCATTCTGTGCAAGCAGCTTGTGATCATTTTGTATCTAATACAGCCGTGTCTTTTCCTTCCTCCTCCACTCACAGCCAATGAAGTGCTCCTCCAAAGAAAGCACTTTATTGAGCTCCTCTGTGAATTATTGTGGGCACATCTCCCAGAACAAAGATATCACCAGTGCAGCTCAAACAGTAGGAACTGAGAATGCCATTCACCTGTGGCACTTCAGGGAGCTTTGAAATCTTACCAGATATCTCTAGACTGACAGTAATATCCACAATCTCACTAGATAACTACAAGGATAGTTTTGGACACCCATTTAATTTTGTGTTCTCTTGCTCAACAGTGCAGGTAGGGTCTGAGAAGAGACTTCTGGCAGGTGCTGAGCACCAGCAAATGAACAAGAGCCTGTAACCAGCATATATGGAGACAGAACTGAACCTGCAGTGCCTTGTGCTGCTTCAAAAGAGACCAAAAAGTGGTGAAAACCACTGAAATGCATGTCCTGGATGCAGCTTGGGAGTGTTTGTCATTCCCAGCTGCAGCACACTGAGTCCTGGGCTGTGCTGCAGCTCCTGGCTGGAGTCCCGAGATGCTCGGATAGGCAAGGTTAAGGGAGTTCCTCTCACTAGCAGGTCTTGAATTTTTACATTTCCTGCCTTTTATGCATTCACATCAGCAAATTCCCTTGGGAAGAAACAAAGGCTAAGAGAGGGCAGGTGTGGCCTGTGTCTCAATGGAGCAAGTCACAGCCTTAAAGACTGAGAAGGGAACCAGCTGCTTCCTTCCCACCTTGTGCTGCTCACAGGCAGCAGATAGAGCTGGTGGGAGCTGTACAATCGAGATGATCTGGAGTTAATGTTTGTAAGACGTGGATGTCATGGGAACATCCGGGAAGGTGGAGCTGGGCACGGAGCTGACAGGTTATGGATGACAGGTTATGATCTTTGCTGCACAGGCAGCAGCTGCCTGCGAGTGCTGTGGCATGTCTTGACCTCAGAGCCTTCCTGCTCACTGCAGGGACAAAGTACTTGGTTTAGGACTTGGCCAAGTGATCCAACTGCAGCACCAATTTTGGGAACTTCCAAACCCTTACCTGGTGCATTACTGGGGCTGAAAGCTGCTGCCTCTGCAGCCCCACCCGGGTGTGGCACAGGGCAGGGGCCACACCCTGATGGTGCAGGTAGCCCCACCTGGGTGTGGCACAGGGCAGGGGCCACACCCTGATGGTGCAGGGATCACCCTACAGCCTCCATTTGGGCTCTGGGCAGAGCAATCAGGCACCAGGAAATTTTCAGTGCAAAATCCAGTCATTTCTGCAGTTATTCTGGGTTCACTGGCTGCCTTACATCCTCTCTGTCTGCTTCCAGCAGCACTGGCTGAGCACTCACACACACTCATGGGGAAAGTTTCTGACTTTCAGGATGCACCATGAAGATGACCAGGTGTATTTCTTACCAGGAAAGGGACAGAAGCAACTACAGCTGCAAGCAGTCTCTGGCTCTGAACAGATGCATTCCCACAGCTGTTGCTGAAATTCCCCAAAGAAATGAGAAATCAAGTTGTGCTATACCTGCCCCAATCTCTGGATGTGGTTCTTTGCCATTATGATCGTGCCAGGTGTGACACTGGCCCAGGACAGAGCATTCCTGTAACCCCTGATAACAACAACACTGACTGAACATTGGTGGGAAACGCCTGGAGATTCTCATGGTTCTCTTTGGGACATTTATGGAAGGAGCAAACAGGTTAAGCTCTGCTGAGCCACAGAGTTAGAGGAGCAAAGACATCCTGCTTCTCTGCAAGACGTCACCAGTGTCCCAGTTCTGTAAACATCCTCTGAGCAGGGCCTAAATCAGTCTGTCACATGTCACTGCTCCATCTCCTGTTATAGCCCTGTGGAAAATAAGAGTGATACAGACTACAGACAACAGCTCCAGTCACGCTGCCAAGGGGAAACTTGGACAAGGCTGTCCCGTGTGAATGGGGAAGAAGATCCATGGCATGATGGAGGATGTATCTCCTTGAGGATGTGCCCTTCTTTGTGCCTCTGTGGAGATGATCAATCCTGGCTACTTCCCACTGGCAGAAGTGTTTAAATTACTTTTACGTAACAAAACCTGAAAAAAAACACATCCTTCCTGCTGGGTTTTGCTTCCAAATGAAGACACTGCACACTCAGCCTTGGCTGGACTCTGGTGACAGGCCAGACTGCTGCTGTTTGGCACAGCCTGGCTTGCCAATAAACCCAAATCCATGGGAGCCAGGCACACAGTGGGATGTCATTCTTGTCCCTGCAGGTACCAGAACAGCAGAGCTGGGTGGCCAAGGCTGCCTGGGGCCATGGCTTTGGCTGGTGTTGGCTTTCCAGTGGGAAGAGGATGCCTGAGGGCAGGAGGCTGGATGGTGAGTGGAGATCATGGTGCAATTGGACAGGGAAGGACCCACAAGTGCAGGCACAGGTTTCCCACCACAAATCCACTGTGGAGGCTAATCTGAGCCTCTTTATTTTCAGGATAGTTGAAGAAGACAAAAGATTGAGAATACAAGTGAGGCAAAGTGGAGTAGGCAAAATAGGATCCAACATGTTTTCAATTCTTAAATATCTTTTAATCTGATTTCATACTTTTGAGGTTTGACAATGACTGGCAATGCTGAAACTCATTGTTAAAGAATCCAGCCACCCTGTGTTCCTAGGAAAGCAATCCTTGCCTGAAATCCAAGTAACAGAAACAAAATTATTATTAAAGCAGATTTTAGTCCTATCACTCTTCTGGAAAGAAACAAGCATTTTTGGGTTTTACACTTCCATGATAGTGATACAACTTTTTTCTTGACTCCTGTTGTTTAAAGAGGCCTCGACTGTAGCAACAATTTCAGGAGTGCTTTAGCTGAGAAAGCCTCACCTCAGCGCACACCAGCGTGTGGAAATTTACTGTGCAATCCCCACAACACAGGGAGAAGGCTCTTCCTTCCTAATCCCTCACAGCTCCTGTACCACAGGATTACTGCTGCTAACAATAGCATATCAAACTGGCAGTGTGATTTTTCTGATGCTGGGTGTTGTGATGCACTGAAAACACAGAACACCCTGAGTTGGGAAGGGCCCACAAAGAGAATTGAAGTCCAACTCCCAGCCGTGCACAGGGCATCCCAAAAATCACCCCATGTGCCTGGTATGGTTCTATGCAGGACACTATCCTGCTGCTTGAGCTAGAGGTCTCTCTTTTAGGGTGGAGTGTTTGATGGTGTCTCATTGAAAACCCAAACCAGAAAGGTGAAGATATTCTCAGGAGGATTAAATTTGTGCCCCCTGCTTATGGGAAATGGAAGCTTGGTTTGTGAAAAGGGAAAAAAAAAACCAATCATGGAGCTTCCCACAATATTTGGTTTATAAGCAGCATGAAACCTGAAGGAACTCAAATCTTGCTTGAGAACAGCTTGACACTGAACACACTTAAACTTTCTTATCTCCCAAGCTGGGATGGATGCAATCATATCAAGGTGACCCTAAACTTTTTTCAGGAATTGTTTCTAAAACTCCAAATCACGTGCCTGAGACCTGCAATGAGGACAATGAGTTGCACTGCAACAGCATGAAGGGTGTGGATCAGAGGCTGGAAAATCCCCAGACACAGGAAAATGAAGAAATGAGGCACTAAAATTTTCTTTGAGACACTTGTTGGTGTGACTCAGAGGCACAGGAAGGCTGATCCTGGGACAGGAGCAGTGGGTCACACGCTCCAGGGCAGGGTCTGTTGGGGGAAAGGGTGAACATTTCAGAGAGCCTGGCCTTGGGCATCAGCCCAGAGCAGTCAGGGACACTGAGAAGCTGACAGGTCCCACTCACTGGGCTGGACCAAATCAGCCAGGGTCCTTTCTCTGGTCACTCAACAGTTCTTGGCTTGATGCTGCAAGGTTAGAGTAGCCTGAACCATGTTCTGACAGTGGGCTGTGAGCCCATCCTGACCATAGCCTGCACTGCTGTCACAGAGAATTTCTGCTTCCTCAATGGCTGAGCTGGGAGAAGGGATATCATCAGTGGGTTTTCTCATTTTGCAATTCAAAACTTTTTTTTTTTTTTTTTTTTGGTCATCGAAATGTTCCCCTGAAACATTTCAGCTCTGTGAAATGATAATTTTCAGTATAAAAATTTTGCATGGAATTTTCCAGCAAGACTGGTGACATAGCAAAGGTCTCGGCAGGGCAGCCAAGCTCTGCAGCTGATCAGCTGTGCTCAGCCTGTCTCACTTCTTCCACAACAGGATCAAAAGAGATTACCAAGCTTTCAACCTTCAGCTCCTCCAGGACTTGAAGGCTGAGGAGGTCTTGTATTGCTTTGGCCAAGCAATCAGAGTTTATAGAGGCTTCTCAGTAGGATGGGTGGAAGAAACAGAGAGAGCAGGAAACAACAGCTGAAACTGCCAGTGATTAAAATGCAATAAAATGTTTGCCTTCTGCTGCTGAGCAAGAAGTGTGGCATGTTTTGCTGAGGCAGCAGAAGTGGTTGTGTTCACTGAATGAGCAGCTAATGAAAAGCATCTCAATCAGGAAGCAGCGCTGATGAAGATTATGAGCCTGCTTATATCTTGGAGAATTAAATGGCCCGGGCTGGATACTCCTGTTTTACACTGGATTTTGCATTGATCAAAGAGGATTTACTCTGCTCTATAGCAGTGTGGGAAGAGTGGGAGCACTCCTTTGTGCCAGAAGCTGCTTGTGAACATCCCCCTGCCAAGGCTAATGACAGGAGAGAAACTGAGGTGTCCCAAAGTGCCAGGCAGAAAAGGAGGAGGCTGTTGGTTGCTGTTGGGGAAGGGAATGGGAAGAGAGCTCAAAAATCACATGACACAGAGCAAGAGATCCTAACATGAAGAAAAGGCAGGGAGAAGTTGTGGCACCTCAGGGTGCCCATGTTTCCCTGGCCACTGGGTGAGTGTGTGCAGGTCCCCTGGCTCCTGTGGGATCAGGCCAGGGACTGGTCCAGTGGTCAAGGGTTTTTTTTCAGATTTGTTTCCAGGCAGAGCAAGACTCAGTTCCCAGTGGAGGGATCATCATGGTCAGACTGGGCAACTCCTGCATTATTGCCCTGGAGAGCTTTGGCAGAGAGTGGCATCTAGGAGCTGATCTTGTGGCAGGGACCTTCAAAGCCTTTCTGTCATCAGTTGTTTCTGATTATACAGTAAACTCATCACTTAGCTTGAATGCATTTGTGTCCCATTTTAAATGGCAGTAACAGGCTGGGGGTTCCCAGGAGCAGTTTTTATGACAGGCATAAAGCTGGGAGTGCTGGGAGCTGCTGAGATTCCTATCAGCCAGCAGGTCAGCTGGAAAGACCAAAGGTTCTGGGGAAGGGTGTTGCTGGAGGGTGTGGACAATTCTGGGGCAGAGAAGGTGATGGAGACACAACTCATGGCAACAAAGAAATCCATTTTGTTTGGGGTCCCACTGGAGATGGGAAGCAAGCTTGTCCTCAGAGTGCCATGCTCAGGTGTTTCCTTGTCAGGGTACAAAACAAGGCTGCCTCTGAGTGAGGGCAGTGGAAGGAGGTGGTGTCAGGGTGAGTGCCAGTGCCCAGCAAGGCTGATTGTCCACTCTCTGGCCCGCAGGGTCATGCCAAATGGGAATTTAACTGCTGTCACTGTGGAAGGTGAACACTGTTAATGATCCTCTGTGTTTCCCTCCTCCAGGGAGATTTTTCAGTGGCAGAATTTGCTTTGGTACCTGATTATTCCCCCCCCCCCCAGCATACCTTTAGAGGTGGTCTCACTGCTCACAGCTGTAGTTGAAATAGTGTGGATTGGTCAGGGAGAGGGAGATGCTTCAGGGAAATCATGGTTTGAGATGGACTCTGATTTCTGGTGAGGTGTCTAGCACTTCCCTAAGTTTTGCCAGAATGATCCAAAAGCCAGCAGCATATCAGAAAGCAGCATTTCCTTGGGGCCTAACCATGGTCATTACTGACATTTTCTTTATTCCTGGTGCTGGTAAAACCTGCTGTCTCTCTCTTGGCAAAAGAGTGTGGTTTGCTCTTCAGATATGAAACCATAAAATGTTTGCAATCTGAAATCACTCCCTGCATTGCCCGATGTATCCAAAACAGGCTCCGTGTGCAGCCACTGACATCTGGCAGCTTTATTGGCATTTCATTAGGAATTTCCTGCAGGGCCAGGTAAATACAGGAGACACCAACTCACCGAGTTGGAGCTGTTCTGTGTCCTCACAGCACTGCCTGGCTGTGCTGCTCCCAAACCCATCTGCAGGGGTTGGGTTGGGGTAGCCAAATGCCAGTGGAGAGCATTGTGCTTGCCTGCCCCATCCTCCCCGCAGGGCAGGGCTGTGATCCTCACAAGACTCTCCAGGCTCTTCCACACCAGAGCTACAAAGTCTCTTCTAGGCAGCACATTACAAATTCATGTGTGTACAAACTTGTTTGGATAGCTATTCCCTGCCTCATCTCCTTCCTCTCCCTCCAGGGCAGGAGATAGAACTCATCCTTGGCAGCTCTTTCACGCTGCAAACCCCAGTGTTCTGTTCAGCTTTGCTGAAGGTGGGCAAGGTGTCTTCTCAGGCAAAAACCTGCCAGGGATCCCTGCCTTGTGAGAGCTCAGCTCAGCCAAAGGCCCAGAAGGATCCTGGTAAAACGAGTGCAGGCACGTCTTGCTCAGCCTGGCTCCAAGAGATACCAACATCAAGAGCAGGGTAGCAGAGCACATCTAATGGATGGAAAAACACATTCCTAGGGTTACTCACATTCAAATCTTGCGAGACGTGCAAACACAGTCCAAAACAACAATTCCTCCGGAGTTCTGATTTCTTCAGCAGCCAGTGCAGCACTACACTGATGGTTTTGGCTAGTTCCAGGCTGCCAATCAAACCCCATGTGCGCTTTTAGCATGGAAATTCATATTTCCATGCTGAGAAGGTCACTACTAAGAAAAGTGATCTCCCACGAGCTTTCTCAGTGTGCCCAGGCCTGCAGAGCTGCAGCACTGCCCGTGCCAGATTCCAGAGCCTGGCTGCACCCAGCAGCCCATTAGGGCAGGTGGGAATGGCTGGAGCCCTCAGCCTGATGTACCTGCATGTTCCAACACTGCCGTGCTGGTTTTGTTAAACGGGTTAAACCAACCTGTGCTGCCGAGCACCCGCTGGGGGAGGCTGAGTGTGGAGGAGCTGTGAGAACAGCAGGCAGCCCTCTGAGGGGGCTGTCTGAATTAGACAGCAGCTCCTGGGGACAGCACCTTACTGGTGTCAACTGCACAGGGCTGGGAGCCTTGTGGCAGGCAGGGCAGTGTCAGGAGGGCAGCAGGACCTCCAGCCATGCTTTTGACTCCCTCTCTTCATCTCGCACTGTGAGGGTTGGGCTGGGGTCTTCAGAGCCCTCTGGCACAGCAGCCACGAGGGGAGGAGGATCTGGAAGTGATGCAGGATGGAGACCTGGCCTGTCCAGCCCAGTCTGAAGGATCTGGAGGTGATTCAGGATGGAGACCTGGCCTGTCCAGCCCAGTGAGGAGGGCTGCAGCTGATGCCTTATGATTTAACTTTTATATTTTTCAGATCCTGTACTACTTTAGTGTATAGCTCTAAAACTCCATAGCCTGTTAACTACTGTTCTCCCTTTTTTTTCAGACAAAACAATTCCTCTCTGGGCCTGAAACTCAAGGACACCTCACTGCCTCAGGTCCTGAGAGGTGTAAACAACAGGGAATTGGGGGGAGCAAACTTGGGAGTAAATGACTTCATTACCCGAAGCTGTAATTGGAGGATTAACCCCTGATACGAAACCAGGCCCTGGGAACAGCCAGGCTGCATGTGCTTCCCACAGGCAGGATTATGCACTTGTGGTTGTAACAGAAAAAAAATCAATGGAGATGATGGCTCATCAGCAGAGCCAGCTAATGGGAAATAAATCTGGTCCCAAATGTCACTTTTCCTGGACCTTCTGGCTTTAGCACCCACTGAGCTGTAGCTTCACTGACCAGGAATTTTCAGAGGGCAAGTCCCCCTGGAGCCTAAAGATGCATCAGACCCCATTTCTGAACTTCCCTTGGGATTCACATCACCTAGGAACCTCTCCTGTAAATTCCATGGAATGGCAGCCTGCCCTGGAGACATGCAGGGCATCCATGCACCCAGGAGAAGCCTTACCCAGCCCACTGACCTGTTCTGGCCATTGCACAGGTGATGACCAACCAGGGATGCCATGGAGGGCTGGGATGCCCATCAGGATATCAGCTCATGAGGTTTTCACTGGGATTTTCCACCCCCTGGCTGCTCATTCCCGCTGGGGTTTTACATCCTCTCTGCTGCATGGGGTTCCTTCTGACCGCACTGCTGACATCAGCCAGGTGTATACAAATACTTCCTCCCAATTATTCCCCGTGTGTGCCCGTGTGAGCCATCCCAATTGCCACACAGCTCCCCAGACAGCTGTATTGACACAACTGGAGGGGTGGGGGCAGGAATTTCTCAAACTGGCTTTGCCACTACAAAAATGTTGGTAGCACCACACCCTCCATCTGGGAAAAGGGTTGTTGGGAAGGTGGCAACTCAATCAGACGCCTGGCAGGAGGGTGAGCCTGGTGTGAGCAATCAGCATATCACAAAGGCTTTGTGTATTCCAGCGCCCCGACAAGCTCCGACAGCAGTTCATTTGCATTCCCACAAACAAGAGATCCCAAGCTGTAAATACCTTAAATTTCCTCAATTGATTAGTTAGAAGGAAGGAAAGGGATGGGGCAAGGGAGGTGGCGCTGCTTTGAGGGTACTCACACAGTCAGGGCTGTCTGACTGCCTTGTGCCTGCAGCTACAAGGACCAGAGGAGAGTCATATGAGGGGCCAGCATTAGATGGGATGTGCCTATCTCCCAGAGGGATTATCTCTGATAAATAAACATTAGCACCGATTCATTTATTCCGAAATCTTCTACTGAAGTGCTCTGGAGTGGGGCTTGGTTGCATAAACCCACATTGCCACATGCAAAATACACCCAAGTTTTGCCAAATGCATTTGTTTTCCCTCAGAAAAATGCAGATTAACGTGTCCTACCTGGGTTGCAGGGAATGTGCTGAGGGTGCCTCCTTATCTACTTCGGTGACTTCCTCCTGAGGAAATCCATGCATCCCATGATCTTTCCCAGCCATGGCATTCCCAGGTTGCTGACCAGTGGTCTCTCCCCAAAGATGGGAGCTATGAGCTGAAGCTGTGCCCATGAGATTGGCCATCCAAAAGCTTTTTATTTTTCATTCCAGTCAATTTACAAGGCACTGAACTAGGTATTGTCTCTTCCACCCACCCTTAAACCCAAAGGAACAGGAGAAAGTTTGATGCTGGCAGCAGGACACAGAGTCAGGATTGTGACAAACAACAGGGCATAAACTGAGTTTTCACTGGCAGTGTTTGAGGCTTGGATATGCTGATAAAACTCCACTCTAGCTCACACCTGACTTGTTTGCTCAGACCCAAGCACAGCTTCAATATGCACAGCCAGAACATGGTGTGAGAGCAGAAAAACTGTAAAATCACCTAATGGATCTTAAGGAACACCTGGTTCCAACCTCTCCATCATGGGCAGGGATGGAGGACTCTGATCAGTCGGATCAGAGTCAGCACCAGACATCCTTCAGCCCTGACATTTGGGAATCTCTTGTCATTTCCCTCCTCACTACCTGGATTTCCCTGCCCCAGGGAGCTCACTCTCCCCCTCACCTGCCTTGCTGCATGTCCCTGCTGCTCTCTGACTCCTCCACTCAGCTGCAGGAATGGCAGTAAATGCATTTAATTCATATTTTGTATGCACCTATGAGGCTGACCAGGCACATCTGTACAGCAGCCACAGCAAGGCGTTGCTTTCTTTCCCCATAGATCCTCTTGCATTTAATTTCTCGCAGTTTTGAAACAGGGACAACTCAGAAGCAGGGAAACAGGGTCTTCAGGAGGTGAAACATCAACGTAATACTTTTGCAGAGAGGCAACATCGGGTCATTTTCTTGCTTCTTGGAAAGTGGAAGCTCATGTTGCGCAGACAGCTGAATTGAAACCGTGTTCTGTCATGACTGGCTGCTCTTGTGGTTCAGTTTTTTCCCTTGAATGCAACTATCCTCTCACTGACATTATTCTGCACTTCTGAAAATGCTGATTTGGCACGGTTTTCCCTGACGTAGCACCCGAGAGAGTGTCCAGCTGCAGGCTTGGGGAAGGGACGCAAGGAAACAAGAAGAGAAAATTTCAAAGGCATTTGGGAAGCAACTGCAGCCCAGGTGGAGGAATGTACTGCTGGCAGCAAGGGCAGTGCTGGTGCCCACTCCTGGGGCTCCCCACTGAGTGTGCCTGCACCTCTGATAGGATAGATAATCAAATGACACAATATAAAATAAAGTAACTGTTCAAAAAAATCACGGATTGCAGCAGCTACTCTGCAGCGTACCCCTAGTAAAAATGAACTTAGCCTGAGCTTGTCTTCTCTTATTATATATTTCTCACGTGATCTTGAAAATAATTTTAGCCTGGAGCTTTAATAACATCAGAGGGGAGTCTATGCAGTTCAAATGCCCCCTGATTTTGCAGTTTTTAAATTTTTTTTTTTTTTTACATAAGAGCACATAATGAGTAGCATTCAAGAGTTATTTTTTTAAGATTTTAAGATCAAACTTTTAAGATTTAATACCATTAACAGCTTTGTCCTCACGGTAGAGAAATGCAGCAAAGGTATGAGGAGTAACAGAAATAAATATACACAGAAAAACTCCATTTCTTCTCTTCTCAGAGCCTCAAGGGTTTCTCTGCACTCCTGATCATATCAGTGCTGTCACAACTGCTCCAGTCCTGAGCACTTCTGGGCCATTTCTTCAGGCATTTTGATTGTTATGGAAATAGGCCAGTGTTCCATCATCCAGGGAAGTAAGAACACAGGTGGAGGGGAAGTGGATTTTATGCAGTTGTTTTGTTTCTTGTTTGTAGGAGCCTGGGCATATCTCTAAATTCCACCTGCTCAGGGATCCTGGTTCCAGCACAAGGCTGTGGTTGGATCCAGCTACAGGGAGAATCCTGTTTGCTGATCCCCACGAGACTGTTTTAGACACCTTGTAAGAAAAGGAATTGAAACTTGGTTGGAAAGTGTGATTTCCAAGAAAAGGAATACTTAGGGTAGTTGAAATTTGGTTTCGGGCTGAAATGGGCTGAAACTCACTACGTTCCCTTTGAACAGGGAATGTTCCAGATGTTTCCAAGATAGACAGCTGTCAATCAGCATCCTGGCTGAGAACAATAAGCTGTTTCCCAGTAGCTGGGGGAGTCCCAGTGTCCCCAACCAGAGGTGACCCAGGTGGCTGCAGTGGGACCAGGAGCTGTTCTCACTGTGCCTGCTGCTCTGGAAACCCCAGAGCATACCCCAGGTATGAACTACAAAGCTGTCCCCAAACTCTGACATTTCCAACAAGAAACGCGGGGCTTTGTGAATCAGTGTTTCCTAGAGCAATCAGCAGTTTCATGTGCTAAGAGTCCATAAAACACAACCTGGAGCCAAGAGCACCCCTCATCCCTTCTCACACACAGCACCAGCAGCCCCTGCAGCCAGCTTGTGCCAGCACGGACACCACAGCCAAACTGTCTAAACACGCTCCAAAAAACATTACAAGTTCAGTGGGATTCATTTTTACTTTCCGAGTTAGTGGTTTCTGCCCGATTTAAGCAATTTCTCCAGTTTTATCAGCTTAAATGATTAATTTTTTTCTGTGAAATACGTTGTGTAATCAGTTAATTTCAGACAGTTTCTTTTCTCTGCATTCTGTAACGTAATTATTTGAGAAAGACTGAATTACCTTTATTCTTATAGCTAGTGCTTTATGAAGGACAAATACTCACTTCCCAAATATTGCAATGAATCTGCTGAAGATCTGCTGAATCTTTAAGTGGAGGACATTTCTGGAAGACCTTCGTAGATAGCAAGACCAGCAGAGATGACCAGTTCCTTGTGTGGCTGCCTGAATATCAGCTCATGGATTCCTCCACTTCTTTCCCTTGAGCCAAACGCATCAGAAATGCTTTTTCAAGCCCTTCAATCCTTGCATACAGATATTACCTGCTGGAAAATGTATCCCATGCCAAAATCAAGCGCTCCTGCCCAAGCAAAGGTTCCTTACTTGCACTCTTAATTGCAACTTATTTCCACTTTGAGTTTTTCCAGCGCTGACTCACAAGCAGATCTCGATTGCTGTCACTTCCCTGCACCCTCCATTCACCCTCCAGCTTGTTCCCAGATAAATTAAACACACTGACCCCCTCACCTTTTTCACCACGAGGCAGATTTTCTAGACCTTCCCGCATTCTTTTGAAACCCACACCGAGCAGCTGTTTTTAGCAATGAGATGTGACCACCTCCACAGCCTCTGAGTATGTGACAGCCATTCCTGAGTTTCCGAGGTGTTTATAGCAGGGTAATAGCTCCCTAATTACTTCGTGCCTCCCTGCTGCTCTTATGTGGAGGCTGCCACAGCATTTGTTTTCTCCCAGCTTTGTAAATATTTCATGGCATTCCTAGATTTATTAAAAATATCATCGTCCCGTGAGACCACCCCCTTCCAGACCCTTGGGTTCAGGCTATTGGAGCTGTTTTAACTTTGAAGTTTCTAAGCAATCAGTTAAACTTTGTTTTTCCTGATTGCGGTTTAACACCTTCTTTCTCTTGGGGGTGGAGCAGACACTTGGTGTTATCTCAGCTTGCTGGGAAAGTCTCCCACTATCTTTCTAGATATTAACAAAACAATTAGTGAATTCCTTGGAGCTGTGTTAATCCCGGTAAACTGCCGGGGACAACCTGATCCTTTCAATCCAATGAAGGGCCTGTGGAATCTTCAGCCTGTACACTTCCTTCTGATTTATTTCTACAATTCCAGGTCTTTGTCCTTATCCTCGTGGCTATTCCATCTCCATTTATTTTGAAGTCTGTTGAATGCATTCTCATAATGGATTTTATTTTCAGTCCACTCTATCCTTCCCATACCCATAAGGTGTTACCAGTACCCAGGCTGAAAGCCAGCAGTCAGCTGAGATTGTTCCTGATAAGGCAGGGATCCAACAACTTTTATTTCACACTTGATATTGTGGTGAGTTTTTCAGGCTTTCAAGCTCTTCTTAGCCATCGAAACGACATAAAAATTGGATTTTTAAAAATAACCTGTGGTCATTCCAATATTTTTTGGTTGCAATTCAGACAAATTTACTCCTGATTGACTAAAAGAAATATTTCAAAGCTACCCAAAGCTTACCTTTGGTGAAGACCCCACTGCTCCTGCTTTATGTGAGCTTGTCCAGCCCCAGGTCCCTGCAGAGTGACTCCCTCCAATGCATGTGGTGTCCTGTGAGGATGTGTGGTGGCCTGACACCCCCAGGGCATCTGAGCAGTGTTACCCCAAACCTTCATCATTCAGTTCTGACTGCCCTGGCTTGTCACTTTTGTCCCAGGTCTCCTCTCGGGACCAATCTGATTTACTCCTCAGGGTGAAAGGGAGAAGCAGAACCCTGTGGGACCATGACCTTGGGGTCACCAGGTGTCACTAGGTGTCTCCTACCTGTGCTTTGTCAGGGGACACAGAGGACACCAAGCAGTGGCAACATTGCTGGGGACAGGAAAGGGATTTCTCCAGAGCAGAGAACAGAGCAAATCTTGTCTCAGTCTAGCAAATCTCTGCCACTGAAGCCATCCTGATGGGAGGCAATCCCTGTGCCAGGTCACAGCCAGAATGCCTCAGGAAAATTACACACAGCCTTGACCTGAGCAAGGACAGCAAAGGACAGCAGGAGCAGAGGCCAATAAACACCCTAATAAGAAAAAAAACTATGGATGGAGAAGGTTCAGATTTGAAGATTTTCAGATTTGCCAGCTTCCTCCTGGCATCTTCACCCAGCACAGGGCTCTGCCCTCTCCTTGGGCCAAAGTGACCTTGGGTTGTTGGATACCATGGAGCAGGACTGCAGCCAAACTGATATGCTTACTGCAACCTCCCTGCTCTGGATGGGTCTCATGTGTCCATCTTTTCTGCTTGGATCAATCTCCTAACAGGATGTATCAGCTTTCTGCACAGTGCCCAGAGGTTCAGCTTCTGTTTCTCAGCAGCTCACAAGGAGGTGTGATCTCTCCTCATTCCGGGTAATTGGGCAGAGTGGAATCATTCCCAGAGCAGGCCTGGGAACATCCTGGTGTGAACAGACAGCAGCCTGGACCTGTGGCTGCAGAAAATCCCTTGCTGGGGGCTGGCACACAGGGAAAGGCTCTGTAACTCCCTTACATGGTTAATTTTGCAGAGGGAAACATTTGCCCTGTGCTTTAGCAAATGCATTTGTGAACAAGGAAGAGAAAGGAGTGAAATACACTGAATATATCCAGTATTCATTGTTGATACACAGCGCTGGCAAGGTGACACCTCCTCACAAACACAGATAAGCTGCACTCACTGCCCCAGACACATTTTGCCACTGTTTGCCCTGGGATTTGTGACTCGATTGACCTTTCCTTCTGAGCAGTGCAGGGACAGGGCTCCTCACTAATGCTGGGAATGGGAGAAATCCCCCTCTAAGGGGGCAGTTCTGGGATTTGAGCATCCTGCAGAGTCTGTGACACAGAGAAAAGCCAAGTTTATTTCTCCGTGTCATAATGCAAATATGGCTCTCCTTCCCCTTCCCCTTCCCTTTTTTCTTGCCTTATTTCTTTTTTCTTTCTTTTCTTCTTTTTCTTTCCCCAGGATGAAGCCTATACCTGATATGTCTGGCCAGCAAACTGCACAGAACACCAACTTGATGGCCCAAAAGATGCAGATACCTGCAGTTACTGGGGAAATCCCAGTATCCCCAGTCAGAGGTGACCCAGGTGCTGTTCTCACTGTGCCTGCTGCCCTGCAAACCCCAGGTCCACTTGTGAGGACAGGTGACCTGAGCTGCTGGCCAAGCTGCCCTTTGCAGGACCCTGAGCTGGTCCACAAAACTTTAACACGACCTTAAATACCTGGCAGATTTAGGATCCCTGATGTAATGACAGGCACTGGAAATGTCCTGTTTAGACTAAAACATCTCAGAACTTTAAACTCTGGTCTGTTGTGGCTGTTCCTATGGCTGCTGTGATGATAGAAGTGGGTACTGCATCCTTCACATCCATTTAGACTCCAGATTGTTCCTCAGAGCAGCTGGGCCCTGCCCCTCGAGTCCTCAGCTGGAAATCAAATGTGGACATTTCTCCAGATTATCAAACCTGGACCCAGAGCTCTGAGCTCAGGCCAGTGGCAGGTCAGGCTGGCTGGCCAAGCCAGTCTCTTTTGGCCTTGCAATCCATGATTACACGAAGATAAGAGAACCCCAGGCTCGTCCTGCAAGCCTCTCCAGTAACATCAAGCATAAAGGGAGATGTCCCCAGCCATGGCAGAGCCTCTCCCTGTGTCCCCAGCAGTGACTCACAGCTGTGCAGACAGGGTCATGCTGTGGCTGGTGCTGTGGGCACAGTGTGACATATGAAGTCATTTTGGGCCCCTGACTCAGACTGAGGGTGCAAGGGTACTGGTCAGAGTTGATGATTTTGTGTTTCTCCCTGTGATTTCATCACTTCAGACATTCTGTGTCTATTTAAAGTTCTGGTTCCTGATTTTTATTTTTTTTTCCCCCAGTATTTTATCTCTTCAAATCAGAGCCTGACTTCCTAAGAAACTCTGAAGTAACACCCTCCCAGTGTGGAGGCCCTTCCAAGTGAAGCAATATCCTCCCCAGGGTGACACTCCCACCCTGGCTGTGTCACACGCCGTGGGTGTGGGCTTTTCCTCGATGCACCAAAGCCTTGTGGTGCTTTCCGTACTCACAGATGGCAGCAGGGACAAGCACGGAAGAACACAGGGGGAATTTACAACCCACTTCATGGTTTTGCCACTGGATTTCTGTTTTGTAACCTCTGAAGCTGTGATTGCCCCTGCTGGTCCTGAAGACCCCGTGACCTGCTCCAGGCATGATTCCTGATGAGGGGATTTGGGATCACAGCTGGCTCTGCAGCTCCAGAGTCAAGGCTCCTGCCTGTCAGAGTCTGGAATTATGAGAAATATTTCTTTGCATGTTTAAGAGATTTTAAGAATCTCTGACAAATAGTGTTTTTAACCTTTGTTAATGGAAAAAAGGGCTTTTAGGCTCTGAAATGAAGCAGAGTTTGCAAGAGTGTGTATTAGATAGTAGAATAGTGTGTAGTTTTATCACAGGGTGAGAATTTTAGATAGATGGGGTTTTTAGGATGGCAGACAGGTGAAGGCAAGATGGAGGAAGCACATGGCTTTTGGGTTTCTTCCTTCTCCCTCATCTGACTCCATCTTCTGCAGTGAGGTGGCACATTAGAGTTGGCTTAGAATAGAGTTTAACTTTCTAACATGGATAATAGTTATTGGAGAAGTATTATAAATACTGATTATGTGGATTGTAATATAAATATCCACGCCACCCTGAGGGTGGGAGCATTTGGTGTTCTTCGGGATTTGTGCCTTGAACAGACCTGCAATGAAGAGCTCTGCAGGTAAGGAACAGAATGCAATGATAAGAAATAATAAACTATGAAGAGAAAACATAAGAAGAGACGACTCACGACCAGTTCTTCAAACTCTCTGGCTGGGGAAAACAAAATTGTACATTCTCGGGTCAGCAGTAAACAGCTGATTAACAGAGACAAATACAAAATTTTTTATAATCCTGAGACCTACCTCTCCAGATTTCTTCAATAAAGACAGCTGTGTTTCCCAGAGTTTGGGTGGGCAGTGATGAGAAGGTCCTCTGTCACATGAGGGGGTCATGGTGAAAAAAGGGGGATTTCACAGGAGCTGCCTGGAGAGTTGCAGATCCCTGATTCCCTGTGCATCCTTCAGCTCAAGGCCACAGCTCTCCATCTCAGCCTTTTGGTGAGGAGAAAATAATCAGAGTTTTATGAATTCATTGTCTTGGCTGAGGAACAAAACATGAAAAAGTAATTTTTGATTTGACTGAATGCACAACAAGGAAGCCAAAACCAAAGAATTATTTAACCTGAACCCAACTAATCCCAACTTCTCTTGAGTTTTCAGGTGATTTCTCAACTCAAACAGACTGATGAATACCCCGATATGTGCAGGCATATGT
Source organism: Certhia americana (assembly GCA_018697195.1). NCBI lineage: Eukaryota > Metazoa > Chordata > Aves > Passeriformes > Certhiidae > Certhia > Certhia americana. The sequence continues at coordinate 94,690 of CM031876.1, forward strand.
TTGGTGTGTTCATCTTGAAAGTCCCTGGTTCACAAATCCTTGGAGCCCTTGAGATGGAGCTCGGAGTGGCAGGTGAAGCTCAGTTGGGGGATCATTGGGGGGTCAGACAGGGACATAAACAAGGTGTGAGTGGTGCCTCTCTCAGCAAGAATCCACAGAATGAAGTGAGGGAGGGACCAGCCCAGAGTTTCTGCCGGGTTATCTGTGCTAAAAAAAGACCAGTGTGCTATTTCAGGAGTTGGACTTGATCCTTTTGGGTTCCTTCCAACTCAACATACTCTATGAAATATTTCTCAATTTAGAATCACTGTCAACTGCTTGACACAAATCTGTGAGTCTCAGGGGTGATGGAAAGAAGTGGTTTATTTGACCCCCCAAAAATCATTAATTTATTTTTCTGTTTTGCTTTGAAGGAAAAAAGAAAGCTCAAATATGTTCAAACGAGAAAGTGCTTCAGCTGGAAGAGATAAGTCAACATCCTCTTGATTGTCATGTTTTCATTCTCACAAGGCTTTCTTCCTCAGGAAAAAAGAATGGGATTAATTTTTTTTAAACTGCGGCTGCAGATGATGTGTGTGCTCTCCTTTGGTTCATGCCAAGGCTGCTCCAGATGTCAGAACCAAAGCTGCTTTTGGGTGGCAAGGGATGCCACTGGCAGTGTGATTAGGAAGAAGAGCTGTGAATGGGAATCTCTTGGCTTTGTGAGTCCCAGACATGTGAGGAGAAATGTTGAAACCAGAGGGAGAGTGCCACATGTCCCAGCAAAGTTTCAGCCCTGTCCTCTTTGCTTCAACCCCTGAGTCCCGTGTGTGCAAATAAATGTGTGATGTCCATGGGGGCTCACAAACAGGCTCAGGTTGGCCAAGGGCAGTCTCCTGAGGAAGAACTTTAAGAGATAAAACACCCAGATGACACATCTGAGAGCACTTACTGCCTCCTTCAGTGTTTGATGGTTTCCTTATTTCACAGCTCTTTCCTGCCCAGGTAATTCCTACAGTGTGTACCTGAAATTGCCCCCATTCCACAGTCCTATCCTGAAGAAACAGGCTCATGCACAGATTTTGAAGGCAAGAGAAAAAAAATGGTCAGTGTTGGGAGAAAAATGAAACAGAACGCAAGGATTTGGTGGAGATTTTTCAGTTTGAATTTTGAGCTGGTCCATCTCAAAAGCAAATTTGTTGCCTTTCTGGGGCTGCTGACATGACGGTTCTGAGGTTGCAAAATACAGCCTTTTGAAGATCCAATTTGTTTGTTTCCAGAAAAGAATTAATCCAGAAAACATTAAATTTGTCAAGTTGTGTTGTTGCAGTGAGAGGAGCCACATGTGGAGGTAGAAGTGCACCCAGGCTGGGAGCAAGGGCACTGTGGCTGCCTATCCCTCCCTCAGATACACAACTTTCAGCACATTAGGTGAACTGTCAATAAAGGAGAAAAAAACACCCTTGGAAATAGAGTGAATCCCTTTAATGAATAAAAGCCTTGTGCAGGAGAAAGTGAAATGTTGTTTAATGAGCCTGAGGCCCATTGAAGGAAGAAATCTGCTATTTACCTCTCTCTGTACTGTGAAATCTCTCTTAAACAAACACCTGCTATAGGCATAAAGTGGTTAAGTATTAAATTGGCTGCACATTATACCCAGACTATTATCAGTTATCTAAGGAAAACATTGCCTCCTTTTCAGAGCTTTTTGCTGGAGGCTGTGGTAGACAAGAACTTTATTGTTGGTTCTGTATCACCAGTTTTACCCTGTGGTGTTAATGTCCACCTTTCCTATCTGAAAAGCTGAGATTTCCACAAAGCACCACAAGAAAAGGACTCCTGCTATGATTACCTCTGATGGCGAGACCACCCCATCCCAAGGGATTGAAATCTTCCTGGAAAACCTGTTCAGAGGTCAGAGTGGGTGTGTCTTGGGGGCAGTTTTACCCCCAAGCTTTTGTAGGTTGGGATGTGCTCTGACACAGGTTTGTGGACTCTCAGGAGCCTCCCCAGTTCAACGTAAAAAAGTCAATCATTGGTGTAAAAGGTGGAGGGATTTTTCCCCCCCGTGCCAGGGATGGCAGAGGAAAAACCAAGTGGAGGGTGGAGATGTAGAAAGAGATGAGATCTCTGCCCCTGACCCAAGGCAGTGGGTGGCAGGTTGCTGTGGAGCATCCCAGCCTGATGAGCAGGGAGGATGCTGCACAGCCCTGATGGTTACAAAATCAAAATTCACCTGGGTTGGTGTTGGATTATCATATTCTAACCAGGAAGGGGTAAGTTCATTTCTGTAGTGACATCAGTGTGTTTGAAATGTTCAGAGAAAACCAGCAGACCCGTCTGGGACTCAGCAGAGAAGATAAAAAGCGTTAATATTTTTAGCACGGCAGTCTCTGCTTCAGCAAGGTCATGACACCAGCCCATTATCATTTGAAAAGTGCACTCATGAAAGGGGAAGAAGAACTGGTTTGGAGCAAGTAGGTGCAATTGGATGAAAGCACAAAGCTGTTTCAAGACAGAGCAGCCACTTCCAGGCACTCCACTGAGAACTGCACACCCAATTTCCTTCCCACCGCTGCCACTGCCTGGCTTTTCCAACTACAATTTCTGTTATTCAGATGGGTGGAAATGACCCCAGTGAATATTGATGGGCTGGTGTATGAGAATGGCTGTGCTGTTTTGGTGGTTTGCTGGGCAGGTGCAGGTGAACTGCCCAGGAATCAGGGGCTGGAAGCCCAAGGTGCTGTGCAGGGTGGGAGTGGGGTTGGGGGTCTCCAGTCCATGCAGGGTAGGGGAGGTGATGAGAGAAAACCCTCTCTGGGCCTTCCCAGCTATGGCTGGTACAGCATTGTTTGGAAATTAGCCACAGCTTCTGTTTTTCCTGAAGAAACCAGAAAATCAGAGAGGATCTTAACTGCACTGGAATCTTGTTGGCTCCTCCAGGCCTCATTTTTCCAGGTGCTGCAACACCCTGGCATGGGGAATTGTGCTGGAGCAGGGGCTTTGCTTATTTAGAGGAGATAAGGACCAGGATTCCATACCCAGTGACCTGGAGCCCCTCACCTGGCTGCTGGGAAATGGGAGAGTTCCTGTCTGTGACCCCAGAGAACATCACCAAAATGATACTTGCTAATTCTATCAGCAACCTTTCAAATGAAATGTCCAGAAATAAAGACATTTAAGCACTTAAAAGTGTTTTCAGGATGTTAATTAATTCTGATGATTTGTGTGTTTTAATTATTCACTGACACTGTATTTTTTTTTTCAAGCAGAAAAGGAACTTTTTGCAGTGTCACTGCCTCTGCTACTTAAAGCGAAGAAATGGTGTTTAATTAAACTGAGACCAACAAAGCTCTATTGTGTGACACTTGCAAAGCAGCCTGTGAAATAGGAAATGTCAAAGATTAAATGAACCTCTTTTAGAGCCAGCTAAGGGGAGAGGTGCCACTGTTTATAAAATCAGAGCCAGGAAAAATAAAATAATTAGAAAAAACCAGGTCATATGGAAAAACAATATCCAACTTGACAATTTTTCATGCAGATATGATTTGAAGTTCATTACTCATTGTATTCCTGCACAGAAGGCTTTTTGTTATTCTTTGTGCTAAGTCATTTTTTAATTTAAATGGAGATGGAGATGTGTTCAAAGGAAATTTTTAAACAAATGAACCCAGATGTATTTCATGTCGTTTTTGATATAAAGGTTGAATGAAGCTGCAGGGAAGAAAAACTGCATCTAATTAATTTTTTTTTTTTTTTTTTTTTTCACAAATAGATCTGTTTCTGACCACTTTCTTTAGTATTCACGTGTGGCTGGTGAGCAGGGAGTACATGAGGTTATTTCCTCATTTGAAACCTAGTTTAATTACTTCTGAGAAAACCTAACAGTTGAAATTAAGCTCTGAAACGTAAATATGTGTATTAATGTAGAAGGAGATGATGGGAGATTTTTCACTGGCTGGATTTCCTCACATGGAGCCAAACGATATTGTAATCTGAGATGCTCATTCAGACGTAAGACACATATCATTAAAATGCACTTTAATTCTCTTCTTTGGTGCTTTGAGCTATTTTCCACCCCAAAAGGTTGCAGTGCAAAATATACAAGGAGACAGTTCCCTCCTCCCTTGTGCTCCCCACGGCTGGCTGCAGTGAGATGAGGCAGAGCAGCACTGCCCTGCCAGGTGTGAGAGGTCCAGCAAGGGACCTCTGTCACCCTCCTGCCACCCCAACTTGTCCCCAACTCCTCCCCAGCTTGGGCCATGGGACCTGGGGTGAAAATCCAGCCCCATTCCAGTCTCCTGAAGAGCTAGACCCACAGCACCCTCACCAAAAACACACCCCAAAGTGCAGGAACATCCAGCCTGGATCATGGACTCTTCCCTTCTGGGCAGCAGCTGAATGAGCTGCTCTGAGCTGCTCTGCTCCTTTCCCTCCCACAACGCTTGTGTTCATCACCCTGACACAACACCATCCTCTCCAGGCCACCAAGGTGATGACAGGGCTGGGGCACCGCTGCTGTGAGGAAATGCTGAGTGAATTGCTCAGCCTGGAGAAGAGAAGGCACCAAGCAGAACTTTTTATGGCCTTACAGAATCTGAAGGGGCTCTAAGAGAGCTGGAGAGGGCTTTGGACAAGGTCTGGAGGAGAAAGACAATGGATAATGGTTGCCCACTGACAGAGGGAAGGATTAGATGGGATATTAGGAATAAATTCTTCCCTGTGAGGGTGGGGAGGCCCTGGAACAGGCTGCCCAGAGAAGCTGTGGCTGCCCCATCCTTGGAAGCGTCCAAGGCCAGGCTGGATGGGGTTTGGAGCAGCCTTGGATAGTGGAAGGTGTCCCTGCCCACAGCAAAGGGGTTGTATGTAGTCCCAGTGCCTGAACATATTTCCAGAGTGATTTGGTGCACTGCTCAGATATAGGGCTGAGGAAATTCTGAGTTCTGAGATGTTCTCCTGTTGGCAGCTGTCACCTCAGGGCTCCAGTAGTTTCAGCCCAGTGCTTCCCACAAAACTGTTCTGTTCTTGCTCCACTGCCCTTCCACCCTGGGCTCCTGTAGGTGTGCTGCTCTGGATGATGCTCTCTCACTCCCAGCAGACAGAATTCCCTCTGAACCAAAAGAGTGCAGAGTGATGAGACCTCCCTGGAACCTTCAGAGGTCCCTTCCTGGGGGGAGCTGTGGCAGCTCCAGCACACCCCTCACCTCCTCTGCAGAGCCTTCATCCCATGTGATCCAGCATTCCACCCACACTCTCTGTCAGTGCTGGCTCCCAACTTTGAGGATATTGCTACCCAAAAAACCTCTTGGGACTGAACAATTGCAAAAAAGACTTGGGCTAGGAAAATACAGAGCTGGTGGCCATTTCTCCTCCTTAGCCATGTCCTTGTCCAGTGCCAAACTTCTTGGTATCCTGCATCTCATCAGCATCCTCCCCCTGCCCTGCATTTCTCTGGAAGGTGCGTTCAGAGCCACCCAGCTGGGTTGGCACGGGAAGAAAACAGTCAGAAAATGTCCTCACTAGGGCAGGCTGGTGCTTTGAAACACTTCACTGGGTCTCCTACATCTCCAAGGCTTCTCCAAGAATGCAGCTGGGATTGAAAGGGCTCTTCCCTCCTTGCCAGGGGCTGTTCTCTTGCTGCCTCTTAAAGCAAAGTCATTTGGTCATGCCAGCACTTCTGCATGGCAGGGCTCTGTCAGGGCTTTATCCTGCTGCAGAGACAGCTGAACATTTTCCATCAAAATTATTTTCAGCCAGATCTGATCTTCATCAACACAGAAAACAGTGTATCTCTTGGGGGAGGGGTGAAATTTCAGAGTCTCATTATGCAAATTAGCATTAAAAAAAAAAAAAAAAAAGAACGGAGAAAAAGAAATCTCACTTTTGGTTTTGATAAAAGCCCTGGCAAATCTTGCAGAAAATCATCAGCAAAAATATTTGCTGTGAGTCTGTATAAATTGCTGCTGTGAATGTACATTGCCCTGAATGCAGCCAGCTCCGGGGGAAGGGATGCACAGCCCAGGTGCTGTCGAGCCCTAATAGACATGTTTCCTTCGTGTTCCCTTCCTCTGTTTGCTTGAGGCGCCCTGAGGCTGTCCTGGGGGCAGAGGATACACGGAGATAACACACAGATTCATTAGTGTCCCTGCTCATTAACTCAGACCTCCGTGTCACTGATGTGGCTCCTCCAATTTGTGTCAGTGGTGCAGGGGGTGAGGAGCAGACCTGCTGCCCACCCAGCCCCGTGACACAACACTGGCACTGAGACTTCGAGGACAGCTCCTGCCACCACTGCCCATCCTGCCAGCCCTTCCTGGGGCTCAGGGCTCCTCTCTGACCCTGGCATGATGTGTGCCAGGGCTGTGCTGACCCATGGGGGGCTCCTGCTCCAGGTCAGGTGTTAATGAAGGGGGGGTTGGTGCTGGGATGAGGAGGAGGAGTGAGGAGGTTGAGCATTAAATTGGGGACAGGAGTCAGGGGCTCCCTGGGCTTAGGAAACACAGCAGCAGATGTTATTTCGCTCTTGCCAGGCAAAGCCCTCAATCCTCTCCCCTCCAGAAGAAACCAATCCTCCTAATCAGAGGTGTCTGTTTGCAGGGATTAAGTGAAGATCAGGCCGTCTGAGGACCTTACTCCCTTTCCTGAAGAGGTCCTGGTTATTTAAAGAACTCTAATTTGCTGTCCTCATTACCAGGGGCTGTGTGGTGCTGTGCACAGCCCGTGCTGTGCTGTGGGGCTGCTCTGGGTGTCCTTTCCTTGCCAGCCCAGGGGTCAACACCTCCTGTGTCTGTGGCAGAGGCAGGAAAGGGGTTCTTCTGTGCTGGCTGTTGGATCACTTCCAAAACTTCAGGGAGAGACTGAGGCAACCAGTCGACAAGCCTGCTGGGATGCAGGATAGGTAGTCCCAAACACCTTTTCCCATTCAGGGTTAGGGTTAGGGTTAGGGTTAGGGTTAGGGTTAGGGTTATTCTGTCACTGAGCTGACATCCAAAGGACAACGATGGGCTGGCTCTGCCTGTGCTGCAGAAACACTTTGAATCACTCCAGCATGAATTCCCCACTGATTCCAAAAGTCCCTGCCAGGATCGGGTGCCCACGGTTAAAATATGTTCCTGGAATGTTCCTGGGAAGTCAAGGCTCTCCTGGAGTGTGTGCTGCTGCCTTTTCCCTGGTGCCTCTGCACCAGCTCCCATCAGCCTTGTGTCACCTTGAGGAGCACTGAGGCTGTGAGGTCCCAGATTTAAACTCCCAGTTCCCGACAGTCTCCCCTCTCCAGGCACACTCTTGCAGCTGCAAATGGAGAGCATAAAATATCCTGAGCTGGGAGGGTCACTGAAATCCGGCTCCTGCAAGGTGCAAGTAACTCCCTCATGCTGTGTCCTCTGCAGCACCCCCTCCTCACCTCGCTTCCTCATGGCAGAGTTTGTAAAAAAATGACTCAGTACTGACACCTTCTGCACTTGGCTGCAGGGGCAGGTTCACTCTTCCCAGAGCTAAGAAATTCAGAGGCATGTCCTGTTCATAAGGATGCTTTTTTCAAATTCCCTTTATCCAGTGCTGCTGTCCAGGGCACAGAGTACAGAAGCTCATGGGGAAGAGGGGTCCTGCCTTTTCTGCTGATGGGAACACTGGGGGTCCTGTGATGCTACACTGGTGCTGGATGTGCTCCTTGCTGTGCCCTCAGGAGCTGGAAGTGAGCCCTGTGGGACTTGGGACAGGGATATCCACAGCCTCACAGTCCACAACCTTGGCAGGACAAGGGGGGATGGCTTCAAACTGAACGGGGGGAAATTTAGGTGACATATACAGAAGGAATTCCTCCCTATGAGGGTGGGGAGGCCCTGGCACAGGGTGCCCAGTGAAGCTGTGGCTGTCCCTGGATCCCTGGAAATGTCCCAGGCCAGGCTGAATGGGGCTTGGAGCCACCTGAGATAGTGGAACGTGTCCCTGCCATGGCAGGGGGTGGAATGGACTTTTAGGTCCCTAAATAATTCTGTGATTCCGTGTTTCTACAAGTCTGTGATTCTGTGATTCACCTCCTGCAGCTTGATCTGTGCCACAGTGTGGTTAAAGATTAACCATTTGAGGGGCATTTGCTGTCCCTTCGTTCCACACCATCAACCCTTTCTTCAGCCACAGGCTCTGCTGTCACAGGAGCCTCCTCTGCAGGTCTCAGCAGGGTTTTCTGGAGGATGACTGTCACCTCTCTGTGCACATGGCCCTTCACCTCCTGGCCAATGGCAAATGCTCCTCTGCTTTTATTGCAGGGATATCCTGAAGAGCCATTGCACTGCAACTGCCAGAGGAATTTTCTTATCCCTCCAGGCCACCCTCCCACTGATTCCTTGGACTTTTCAGATCAGAGAGCGTTGGACATGCGTCTTCAGTGGACAGAAACACAGCCAGGGTGACTGATCAGTGCTGGAAATGGTCCTGCTTTGAGGGGAAGGTGGACTGGAGGCTTCTAGAAGCCCCTTCCCAACAGCAAGGAATGATGAGGACCATGAAGCAGAAGGAAAGAAGCCTTGGTGAGAAGAACCATAGTACACAGTCCCGTTTTCTAGTGCTTCAGAGAAAGACACTGAGGAACCAGAGGAGTCTGAAATCCATGCAGGACAAGGAATGGACACATTCAGCACACAGATTTCTCCTCCAAGCTGTCTGATGTGCATTCACTACCTTTAGACAGCACCTGGCACTGTGGCCTGTGAGGGCTGGAAAGGTTCAGAGCTGGTTTCCCTCACCAGCACAGGTGAGCAGAAACAGCTCCCATGGCATCACTCCTGCAAGACTTTATTTTTCCCCCTGTGTGTAAATGATTAATGAAGGATATTGTGGGAAGCAGATGTACAGTTACCACAGTAACTTGGATGAGTGGCAGGCAAGGCTTGTGCACATGGTGAGTGCTGAAGTGAGGAGCTTTGTGCATGCTGTAGTTATTTCAGCTTTCATAAAATTCTGGTTAATTATTAACACCATAAGTCCTAACCTGGGGGGATATTTATAAGTGAGGATAAGTTCATAATGAATCCCTTTCAATTTTCTGTCCCTATTGCCCTTCCTCTCTGGATACCATTATAACTTTATCTCCCTAAAATCTCCCCATTATCTCACTTTCCACTACAGTAACCTATTACCATCTTTAATTTTTAAAAAGGATAATAACACAGAAGAAAATGCGAGCATGGGGATTACTCACAGTCACTAACCTACAGTGGCATTTCCTTGCTCTTTTACCTGCTGTTTTCTTCCAGTTTCCAGGACTTTTACAGAAGCTGTGTCCCAGGAGAGGGAATCTGGATTTTGCTTTTGACTCCCTGAAGTGACTTTGCGTGTGCTGGGAGAGAAGCAGAGGGGTAGGATTCATTTGAAAGACATAAAGAAAAACCAAAAAACCCTCCCCCTGCCTCAGTGCTCAGCAGAGCACTGCCCTGGGGCTGCTACAAGCAAGAGGCAGGGCCTGGTCTCACTGCTCCCCATGGTGAGCCAGCAGGTCTCAGGAAATTGGGACATTCCCACATCTTAGTGATAAACCCAGATCTCACCTTCTTCCAGTAAGGAGGGAGCTTCCATCCTGCAGCATCACTTTGTCCTTGATTGTCCCCAAGCAGCTCTGAGGGATGGGCTGGGCTGCAGCTGCCCCTGGGCAGGGCTGAAGAGAAGAAGCTCTGGCTGGCCACCTTGGGCTGGGGGGTCACCCCGGTGTTTCTCCCAGCCCTGGAGCTCACAGGGAATGCTGTGCTGGGGAGGAGGTGCTGGTTTGTAGGATGGAGTTCTGAGGCAGGGACAAGCAGTGCTTCCTTCTCAAGGGTACCCCAGGAGCATCTTTCCCACTGGAATCACCAGGGCTGGACACATCCGTGGTGCCAGTGAGAGGGCAGATCCCTGAGAAGTCAGCAGAAGCCTTCCTCTGCTCCCACACCTCTGCACCCATCACTAACCCTGATATATAACCCTGATACCACAGCTCCCACTGGCCTTTCCCTGCCTCAGCTCCTCCCCTCCTCCCTCTCCTTGTCCTGTGACTCTTCTCACCCCACACTGCTCCACTGACTGCTCCTCACCAAGCCCTCTCAGGGCCTGCTGGACAGAGGGAAGGCCCTCTGTGCCTCCTTTTCCTCCATCAGGGTCCCCCAGCCTTGCCCACACCTTTCCCACTGATGGTCCTGTTGGTTTGTGCCTGTGAAGGTTGAGTTCTGTTCCTCATGTACTTACAAATCCCATTGATGCCTCCAGCTGATGCTTTTTATCTGGAGCAGATGCTTTTATCTGGAAGCAGCGCTCAGAATGGACTCCCAAACCCATTAAATGAAGGTTGAGAGGGAAAAGTGAAGGGCATGTTGGCTGGTCACAAATGGAGGGCTCTGGGAGTGCTGCCAGCAGCAGAGGGGTGACAGGATGGCTGGGCTCTGCCTTGCATAGCAGTCAGGCTGAGACAGATGGCTCTGGAGCTGCAGGCTCCTGGTTTATCTTGCTTACAAACCTCAGTGCTGCCCACCTTTCTCCCCAGAACTCAGATTCTGGCCAGCAGGACAGGCAGGACTGTGTGAGACCAAGGCTGGGGTGGAGGCAGGTTAGTGGGATTAAGGGCAGAAGTGGCTCACACAACACCGTGCCTGTCCTGTTAAAAACACTGGGAAAGCCTCACTGTGTGATGAAAAAAAAAAGCCTTTCAAAAGGTGCTGCTCACCCCAATCCCACCCAGGAGTGTGTGCTCAGCAGGTGTGTCCCACACCCACCTGGGGACTCAGCCCTGCATTTGCTTTTTGCCATGGACTCTCTGAACTGAGAACAGCAACAAGTTGTGCTATTAACCCATGGTCCTGCAAGCATCAGTCTGTCCAGGGAATGGAGTCCTGCTGTCCCCACACCTTCCCCTGAGGGCTCTGAGAACACTGGAGCTCCTCAGAGCAAGGGCCACAGGCATAGCCTGGCTCCTCCAGGTGACAGTGGCCAGAAAGTGCCAGAGCCCTGCAGCAGCAGATGCAGGACACCTCCTTCTAGGTCAAGCACAACCCAATCTCTGAAGATCAACTGAAACGAGATTGGCTTAAGCTCTGAACATCCCTGCTGTGTTTCTCTTTGCTGTCTGTTATCACAACAGGGTATTCCGCATGTGCAGAAAAATTTTCACTTCCTTTCATGAATTTTCCTAATTCTTGTTCTCAGGGATAAGCAAGATTTCAAAGGAGATGGGAATTTTAATGGCTTGCAGAAAACTGAAGAAGATCAGAATTAAGGACAAAACTTCTCAGGACGGGACCTTTGTTAAGATGAGGCACAGATAATGCAACATTTACATAAATAGCAGAAAAAGGCCCATCTCTGCCCAGCAGGCAGAACCAGGAGCAGGCTGTCAAGATGTCTTTTCAAAGACCAGTTTTTGTCACGGAAAATGTGATTTCATCAGAAAAGCCTTTTCAGAAAAAGCCTCTTTCCTGGAGCTGTGGAAGAATGCTGGGGAACTTTGCGCAAAGATTTTGTGCTTTAAACCTTGACAAAAAACTGGCAATTTGATAATCTTGTGTCTCTCACTTAGTTTTTTATTTTTCCAAAACTGTCCTGTTTTTTCTCACTAGAAAAATGTGTCTCTGGGGTGTATTGAAGGCAAAAAACAATTAGCAGGGAAAGTGAAGGGAGTAAAAAAAATACTAGCAAAAGCAGTATTTCAAATATATAATGTTGAAGGTTCCTGTCAGGCCCATCCACAGACTGATCCCATGGGATCCACAGGTGGGATGGGTCCTGCCAACAGCAGGTGCCATTCTTGGGGCTGGAAACACCTTCCTGTGCTGCTGCTCATTGCTTGGGTCTCAGACTGACCACAGCTTTCTGTTTCTGCTCTCAACATCTGGCCTCAACTAACTACGGGATTAAAAAGAATTTGTCCCTTCCGTCTCAAATTGCCAAGTTTAGTATGTCTTGGGTTCTGCTTTCAGTGCTGGCTGGGAGCTGAGGGAAGGCACAGGAGGGATGGATCTGGCTGACTCTCAACTCCAAGGAATGTTATCAAATATTTGCTAAGACAATCCTTCCAGTGGCTTAAGGGTTTTACCCCTGATTTTTGCCATTAGGAGGAGGATTAGAGAGTTTCCCCTGCGTGGGGAAATAGTTTTATAGTGGCTATGCCACATTTTGGCAGAAGGTCTTAGGCCTCAGAGCAATCCTTTGTACACACTTTCTCACCAGACCAGCAGCTCTGATTCAGGTCTTCCCAGCTGCTGCTTTTAGGAAAACAGGTCAAATCCGTGCCCTTCCCTGTCAGAATACTGCACCATCAGAATGCTGAGGGATAACAGCGTAAGTGGGAATTAGAGGAGAGAAAGGAAGAATAAGGAAGAAGGAAGGAGTCAGGGAGTTATCTGTATCCCCAGCCTGGCTGGAGAAAAGGCACAAGAGACTCTGAGAATCTCACGAATCTGCCCTTGTCCCCTTTTCCTGGTTCGTCAGGGCTGGAATTTGTGGCACGCGGTATGTTAGCACTGCAGACACTGGAATGAAAACAGGAAATGTGGAGAGGCTGCAGGCACTCAGCATGCTGGAGATAGCCCCTGCAGAGCTCCATGAGAGAAGGAAAAGAGTCATTTGTGCAGCAAACTGCTCTTCTGAGGGGTTTTCTGCCTGTGGTATGTGTCAGTGCAACGTTCAGCAGCTTCCAAGGGTTGGATGTCCTCCAGGCTGGTCAGATTGAGAGTACAGCCCCAGCCATGGCTCTTTTAGGTCACAGGCAGGTGAAAAATGGGCAGAAAGCTCTTCCATGTCATCCAGACAAGGAACTAGGAGATACTCTCTTCTTGGGGAGCAGGGGATTGATCCTAGAGCTCTTAGCACGTGTCCATACACAAGGCTGGGCTCTCCCATTCCCTCTGTGGGTGATGTTTCCACCACTACTGGTGCCAATTATGGTCATGGTCTGGTCATGGGCAGTCAAAAGTGCTCATTTGGGAAAGCAGCAGGAGAGGGAGGATGTACAGGACTTACAGCAACAACTCAGCTCCCACCAGATATTGATAGAAAAGACTTAATCAACTTCCCAGGTGGAATTAGAACATCAGTCAGTTCTTCTCCTATAGCTGCAAGAGGAAGAATCCCTCTTCACAGCACCAAAGACAGGATTGTGACAAACCCAGTGCAGCCCAGGGAATATCCCCCCTGCCCACACCAGTGCTGGTGAGGGCTGGTATGAGCCAGGACCACACAGCCCTGCTCCCATCTGCGGTCTGGAGCTGAGGCTGTGGGTTAGAAAGGCACAAATCCACATGGAATGGAGACTCCTGAAGTTCCAGGTGTGCTCTGACGTGTGGAATTCAAAATGTAACTGCTGGGAGGTGTCACGAGCTGTACCTCATCCCCCATCCCTGTCCCGTGGAAAGGTGTGGGTGTAACATCCTTGGGGATAGCTCAGCAACCCAGCAGGGTGACAATGACATGAATCCTGCCAGTTCCACCTGCAGGGGTGGCCTCTGCTTGTGGGGCTGAGGTACCTGTAGCACCCAGAGCCACACACAGCCCTGGCAGGCTGGGCTGGGAGCTGCTGAGCCACCTAAACTTTCCATTTCTGCAGAGATCATGGGTCCAAACAGTGAGCACTGTCACCTGTGCAGCACCAGAGCTCTGAGTGGGCTGGGCCAGCTGCTCCTGAGCAAGGTGCAGCAATGGGACAGCTGAGCATGAGCTCCCCAGGGCTCAGCAGGAACCAAAAATCAGCTGTGCAGGTAAAAGTTGTGAACCCACAACACTGTGTCATGAAGAGGATGTTGTTGTGTTTGTCCTGACAACTCCATGTCATGGCCAGTCCCCTCCCAGCCCTTCTCCTGCCCCAGCAGGAGCTGTGATGTGCTCATGTGCACTCCTGTGCTCGTTCCTCTGTTCCACCCTGTGCACTCTGCTCCACAAACACAACAATGGCTTCTGGCAAGCAGGGGAGGATCCTGCAAACACTGAGGCCAAGTGGCAGGAATTGAGAAACTGAGACATCTACCCAAGAGAACGTGGAGAAAAAGCGAAACATGGGGATCCAGAGCCAAAACTCAAGTGGGTGTTTCAAGCATTCCTTGGATTGCTCAAGCTCTACCACAGCTTCCTATTGCACAGAGCAGCGGGTGCTGAGGCCATTTGTTGCTTTCTCAACAAGGAAATGGTAGGAAGATAAACTCACCAGCATGCTGAGATCTCCAGGAATGCCAAGCAGTTATTGACATCTGATTCAGGGTTCATTCATCTGGGTGAAAAGGGATAATCAAGGGCTACATGTTTGCATTGCTTTGTGGCTCTGAAGGTTTCTGAGTCACGAGCTGCCAGGTGGGTCAGAGGGACCTGTCCCTGCACAAGCTCTGTGCCATCCACTGCCAGGAACAAATGGGGAAGGAAGCCCTCGTGATGTTAATGAAGCCTTGTGATGGTTAATGAAACCATCTCATCAAGGCATCCCATAATTACATCGGTGGAGGTGCAATCAGAATCTGCCAGGCTAAAAGCTCTTTGTTGGATTTCTCTTCAAGAGCACACCTTCCCAGGTGTGCTGCCATGAATGCTGCAGTGAGGGCTGTGATTACATCCTTGTTTACAGGCCAGGGTGACTGATTGCCAAGGCTGAAGCTCTCCCTGGTGCTGAGGATGTCAGATTATGTCACTCCACCTCCAGATGAAGGGTTTATAGAATTACTTCCCCATAACTGGCCTATTTTCAGTGACCAGTTTGTGAGAACCACTGCCCTGGTCTCAGCCTGCTTCAACTGTAAGTGATGGGCCTGACTCCTGGAGAAACTCCCTGCTTGATTCAGACCATTTTGGCTCACAAATGTGAATGATGTGTCCATAAATCTGCTTTAAAAGGAAGCTCCATTATTACTCCTGATGGAGGTTTCTTGGTCCTCACAGATGAAACCTCCAGGAACTGTGTGTGTGAAGTCATTCCTGCTGGCCCCAAACCAACCTCACCACAGGCAGATGTGGAGCAGCAAATCACCTGCCTGGACTGTGCCCAGTGTTTTCATGGGCAGCATTTGGGAAGCCACATCCACAATCCATGCTGAGCATTTCTTGGGAAGAGCTTCCCAGTTGTGGCAAACTTGGAATGGTCTGGGGTGACCTTGGCCTCGTTGCTAACAAGTATTGCAAGAGTCCCTGCTTTCCATCACCTGTTTGAGACTCCTGGACTGCTGTGCTGGCTTGGGAAGTGACACCTCTGAGGAGTGCCTGGCCACAGGGAAAATCTGCCTGATTTCACCTGGCTCCAGTTTGTTGTCTTATCCTCAAGGAAATCAGTGCCAATGGGTTGTGAAATGGACTGAACGAATAAAACTGAGAGTCCACTGGGATGGTGGCCAGGTCCTTCAGCACATCAGCTCACTGCTCCTTGCTGAACTCTGGGGTCAGTTCAGCTGACACCACTGACACTCTGTCTGGTGCTGTCTCTGACCCCAAATCAGCAAGGGCAGCAGCAATTCTGCCTGCCTGGAAGTCTCCTCAGGAAGGGTACAGTGTTACCTGTTCTGCAGGAAACAAGGGGACCTGGGGTGCTCACACAAACAGGATTTTCCCATGCAGAAGGTGCTGGATTTCTCAGAGCACAGTCCTTATCCTGCACAGGAAGAGTCTCTGGATGTCAAACCCAGCTCTTCCCTCTCCACTCTTGCATCAGTGAGGCAGACACTGTTCTCCAGGTTGCTGTGGATGAAATCATGAAGCTCATCTCCCTCTGTCTGTTTTTCCCCACAAACACAACTGAGGGCACTTGGTTTGTAGGATAAGCATGCTTGGACCTGCAAATGGAAAAGGTGGGATGGAATATGGAAAAGGAAATTTTATTTTAGATACCTTCAATCAAAGGATCATTCCTGGCAACCTGATGTAGAGAAGCCCTTAAAAGACAGAGTGGATGTTCAGCATATGGGGCATTGACACCTGAACCAGACAACTCAGACAACAAAGAGCCAGCCAGTACCACCCAGGCCCCAGAGACAGGAGGATGAAGATATCTGTCTACATCTCTGTCCCTGAAATTGTGGCTTCAACTTTTTCCCAACGGAGGAAAAGTTTTTCCCAACTTTTTCCTACAGGAATTCAGCACCCACCTCATTCCCCTTCCCACTGTCTTCCTGACTTTTCCCATGCACAGGTTTCATCTTCATTGCTTCTTTGATGCAACAGCACACAATTTCTTCTCTAGTTCTGCATGTTTTTCCCACTCCTCCATCTGGCTGACAGGCCTGTGGAGCACTTGGAACACAAACTTTCCAACCATGAGCCTGTCTTGGCTGGCAACAGGTCAGCTTCCAACAGCTTCTGTGACACTGAAGCCTCTGTGATTCCCACAGCATTGTGTTCACCCCCACAGCCCACTCTGGGCCCCAGTCCTCACAGCAGGGCAGGCAGAACAAATCCAGGCTGTCCTGTGGGGCTGTGCTCAGCTCAGGTGTGACATTCCCATCCATCCTTTTTTCCTAAACAGGTGCTGATCTCCTGTGTCCCATCTCCTGGGCTGAGTGTGTCTTTTACTCCGTGCTGTTCTTTATGGAGAACTTTATGTCACGACACCCTACCTAAGATTAGGGCTACCAGTCTCTAGGCTGGTCATTAATTAATCAATTAATCTTCATACAGCAATGCACAAATTCATAATTATCCTCCCTGAACAATGCAGTCCACAAGATCCTGGGCTGATGACTGGTTATGTAACTGTGGTATTTCTCTCCATGACTTTTCCATTTTTTTCCAATATAATCTTCTCAAAGAGCCCTCGGGTGCTGGTTTTGAAGCCCAGCTGAATAGGACATGCTAGGGGCCATCAAATGTAGAGTAATTGGTACTTGGATAAGAAAAGCGTATTTTCTGGACATCTTGAGCACTGAGCTGCTGTTCTGTAGCTCCTCCCAGCCTTAGTGCTTCCAGAGTCAGCACTTTTGATGCCTGTACAAAGTTGTTCTTGAGGGACACAACCTTTTCCCAATGCCATCCCTGCACCCATCCAGCCACCATAAAGCAGCCATGGAACAATGCCATCCCCTCTGCATTTTAATTCCTGCAAAACCTGATCTCTTCAGTGCAAAGGGTGGAGCCCAACCAGCTGCCTCATTGACTAAACAAATGCCTGAGAGTTGCCTGCCCTTAAATCTTCCCAATCCCCAAAGTGACCCTGCAGCCAAGTGGGCCCACCCCACGTAAACACCCATTTTGTAAACTATGTCCCTGTCACTGAGAACTTCTCTGTTTCCCCTATGACTTGGTATTTCAGAGTTTTGTTTCACTCTCTAAGTCACATCTCACACTTCTGGGTTTTCTGACTCTCTCCAGACACCACCTGAGAGCCTTGGTTGAGTTTGATTTGTGCATGTTCCTTTTTATTTCCTCCACTATTGTCTTTCCTTTCTTTAGGACATCATTACAGTGAAGATTTCCCCTGCTCTCTGCATTGTCACTG
>CM031876.1:112100-161795 GCA_018697195.1 Certhia americana
GGAGATGAAACCACCATGAATAGGTGGAGGAAAGCAGTGGGTGGAAGCTGCAAATGGCACCATCAACCACATCTGTGAAGGACAACTTGCAGCATCAGCATTGGCTGTAACCACCACGAGCTGCCTAGCCAGTTTGCCAGGGATCACTCTGGGACAAGCGTTTCCTATTCCAGGGAAAAGGAGTAGAAAATGCTTCTAATTGCATCAAAATATTCTAATGAAACCCGAGACGTGCGTGAGCATAAGTGTGCAGGAGTTTGGGGAATTTGTGCTACATAATTAATGAGAGCCATTACATACATCCATTGACAGGATGAGGGGAAACGACCTCAGGTTTTGCCAGGGGAGGTTCAGGTTGGACACCAGTAGGAATTTCTTCACTGAGAGGGTGTTTAGCATTGGAATGACTGCCCAGGGAGGTGGTGGAGTTCCCATCCCTGGAGGTGTTAGAGGAATGTCTGGACATGGCACTCAGTGCTCTGGTCTAGATGACAAAGTGAAGATTTTTCACAGGTGGGACTAGATGATCTTGGAGGTCTTTTCCAACCTTGCTGATTCTGTGATTCTATTCTATGAATTCCATTGCAAGAAGAGAAAGGAAATGCATTTCAAAATGTTAAATCTGGCACCAAGACTGCCCATCTCTAAATCAAGTAACTTCTTGTGATTGACATTGTGATTTCTTGTTAAATCGGTGCTCTGAAGTCCCATAATCTCCAGGTGACTATCCCAGGCTTTCACACTGGAAGCCATCCCAGCTGGACCATCTCTGCTGGACAGAACAGCCCTTGTGGCTGTGCCTCAGGGGGCAGCAGGGAAGGAAGCAGCATAGAAAGATGTCTCAAGGTCTTGGTAGAGGGGCTTTCACTTTCTCTTCATACTCAGAAATGTTTTGCACTTTTGGAAGGCACTTGAGTGAAGGCAAACTTGGCAGATGTTTTTGCTGTGATAGGGGTGGATGTCCACGTTTGCTCCCTCAAGCAAGGGGAACAGAGTTCTGAAGTCAGGTCCTTTGCAGGGCACAGCAAACCCTTCCATCAGAATCTGTCCTAGATGTGACACCCGGCCATCAGGGCTGACATCCAGGCAATCCTGCACTTGGCAGGGACTCCCAACCTCAGGACACACAAGGGAGGATTCAACAAAGCCAGGACAGACGATTCCTCACTCCCAGACCAGGAAAAGCTTCCAAAAGCTCTGGCACAGCCACTGTACGACATCCTGTGTTCTAAGGAAAACATGAACCATCCCAATTAACTGCACTGCCTTCCAATTAAAAGGCTGTTGCTCCATCCACCTCATCTCCTGCCCTTCCCCCTGCTCAGATCCCGACAGGCTGCTGTATCCTGCCGGCAAGGAAAAGGGTGGCTGGTCATTTACTTTGCTGATGACTCTACCTAATGTCATTTAGTCTGACTTTAGGTCTTATGGTGAACAGAAACAGTGACTGGAGAGTGTGGGAGGATCCAAGGAACTCAGGCCCAGTTTAACTGGAATTTTATCCTTAAAATAGAAGGAGGTGGAGGAGGATATCCTCCTGCTACATAACTTAGGGAAAATCTCCCCCGGGCATCTCACTCATCATGGGTACAGAGAGCATGAGGAGATAATGTGAGACAAAGCCACTGAAGACAAACATCTCCCACCTCAGAAAATCTGTGTTTCCATGTATCTGTTCCTGAGCCGAGTTTCCCAGACTAGGTGCAAATCCTTCCCAGTCGCTTTGGGGTCCTTCACTTTGCACCAGCAACATCCAATACATCTCAGACTGGAGAGATGAGCTGCAGAAAAGGTACAGCCCAAGCAACATGGAGAAAGCCAGGAACAAGTCACCATTTCATCAGAGTTCTTCATTTTCTAATTATTATACTCTCTGCAACCTTCCTCCAAGCCATAAGAGACGGTTGCTTGTTTGCTTTTCACTTCCCACAGCTCAAGGGTGTTGGACCTGGCCAGTCCTCACTGCCCAACCGCAGGGATGCTCAGGTTGCTGAGCCGGGTAATGCTGGTGAGCACCTGGCCAAGGCCTCCTCCAGCTAATCACATCCCCCTGATTAAGGGGAGAGAGACAATTACCCTTATTTGTCTTGTCAGAGCATGGATGTGATGTGTGGCTGATAGTAATCGGCAGCCACTTTGCCTCAGGGCTGCCCCGGGTAATAATTTACATAGTGCAGCTAAACCTGAAAATCCCACTAACATTCTCTTCTAATGAAGCTCCAGGTATCTTCCTCAAAGCCGCGGCAAGGCAGTATCCAGGCAACAAAGACGGCTGTCCCTCCACGAGGAAGTGCTCAGACGAACATCTCCAAAGGCTAATTAACCCTTGGGGCAGCGCTGAGCTCTCTGCTCCTTAACAAGGACTTTGCATCCCTCGCATCTCGTCGGGCTCTACCTCAAACCTGCGCTCCGCATTCCCCCGGCTGCCCTGGGGAAGGGGCTGGCGAGTGGTGCAGCTTTGCTCTTGGAACGAGCTGTTTGCTGACACTTGGAAGGAGTTCACCCGAGCCTGCCTTGCTGCTTCTTGCGCTTCCAGCTCCTGAGCAGCTCCAGCGCCGGAGGAAATTGCGTGTGAAGCTGTTAATGCAGGAGGCAGTAGGAGCAGAACTTGAGGGTGAGGCAGGAACAGCTCTGCCCCTCACTCCAGCTGTCCCACCAGTGGCTCCTTCAGAGCTCCATGGCACCAACTCGTGAAGCAGAGGAGCACCAGACCCCAAAAGGTCTGACTGGACAGCGGCTGTGTGGAGCTTGGGTTTAGCATTGAAACCTGGAGAGGCTCCAACAGGTAACCAAGCAATAAGCAGTCAGGATGGGGGTCTCCAGATTCCCAGAGAGCAGCAGGAATTAGTGTCTCTTCATTGGAAAAGCCTGCCAGAGCACACAAGAGAAGAAGATACTGAGGCTCAGTGCTAAATAACCCAGAGGAAATAGATTTTTTAGTGATTTGGGGCTAAAGAGAAGCATTGTGGACAATGAGCTCTGGAGCAGGTGCTTGTGTCTTTAGTCCATCCACAAAGATATCCTCAGTGAGTCCAGCAGCACAGGGTGGAAGAGGCAGCTCAGAGAGAGACCCACACACTGATGGGAACATTGCTCGTAGGCAAAGGGCCTAAAACCCAGAGAGTGATGTGCAAATCCAGTAGAGGAACAAGGAAGGAAAGAATTACAGCTGTCAAATAGGTCCTAGAATGGCAAAAAGAGTCACATCTTTATACCACAAAATACAGAAACTCTTTAAGGGCCAGATCTCATCTTCTAGCTCTGGCTTTGAACTATTTTCCATTGTAGGTCCAAATGACCTTGATAGGGTGATTATGAAATGTGATATAACTCAACAGGAATAAGGAGACCACGGCTCAGTCCTACATGATTTGATCCACACACTCAGAGGAGTCTCCACAAAAGACACAGCCACACTCAAAACCCAGCAAGATTTCAGAAAACTAAAGGAATTGTGAAACAAATTGACAAACAGTGAACTCCCACCTGTGGCTATGGTGAGACCATTGCAACAAATTCATCCTGGGACTCCTGAGCCTGAGAGGGAGCTAATGGGTTTTGTTTAAAGATGAGGTCTCCTTCTGCTGGAATATGGTTCTGCTCAGTATCTGTGGATTCTGCACAGATCTGGAACACCCAGGAGAAGAATTTTCTTCAATATATATTTAATTTCCTATAGATGTGAAAGAAATACTGGTTTTCAATGTCTTGCTAATCCCAGTGTCTGCCACATGCTCCCTGCTTGAGCAGGGGAAGTGGGACCAGATGACCCTCTGTGCTCCCTTCCAGCCTGAACCAGTCTGTGATTCTTTATGCTGTTACCTACTTCTGGTTTCTGGGCATGAGGATGGAGCATTTCAGACCCCAGATATAATTTCTGGATATACTTGTGGTTTTTAGAGTTGGCAGTGGAAGGTGTGAGTGGACCAAGGATGTGTACAGGAAGCCTTCAAGTTTTGCAGCCATGTTGGCCATCTCCAAGTGAACACCAAACTCTAATCTTAGTGGATTTTTTTTTTCTTTCAGCACTGGAGAAGAAAAGAAGGTCAGGAATTACATCTGCAGTCCTGCCAAATCTTCAGAGTTGGATTTCAGTTACTGGCACATATTTAGACTTAAGATATTTAAAGTTTTTCCCTGCAATCAGATAATGCCCAGGCCAATCCCAGATGGAAGCAGAGATGATGTGATGTGCAGTGATGATGTAATTAGGCTGTGTAAGTGTAATGAAGAAGCCAAAGGAGCAAATGAAGTTGAACAACTTTTCAGTCAGCATCTCTACACTTTGCCTCCTTGACTTTGCAGCCTTGTTGCTCTCAGCACAAACTTACTTTCTTAATTTGGACTCCCCAGTGTAGACATAAGGTGCGTAGGTCCCAAGGAAAGATTCAGCATGTGAGAATTTGTAAAGGTGCTCACAAGAACAATCCTGCCATGGGAGGTGTTCCAGTTACTACATCTCCAGGTTTCTCTTGGCGAGTGCTCCTTGGAAATTCTGCCATTGAAGTGACTCCTGACTTGCAAGGTGACTTATTAAAGGCACCAGTAAACTCCTTAGAGAGCCTTGGGGGAAATCACAAGCAGCAGTTCACTTTCTCACACCTGGAAATACCTCCAGAGCTCAGCAGACCTGCAGTTCAGCAGGACTGGATTTGATGTTGGTTTTGGGAGGGGCAGCCTGGGGGCACCTCTGCACGATGGAAGCTTGTAGCTCTCTTTTTAATTGGAGGTGAATTTAATTTCAGTAATGAGCCTGGCACATTCCAGTTCCTGATTAGATTTGCACAGTGATTAACCCAGCAGATATTCACTTGGCAAACTGCCCAGTCCATTCCAGTTGCAGTGGACTGAAACCACTTCTGCTGCTACTCTCACACTGGGAAGCAAGGTCATCTGAAGGTCATTGTGGCAAAAGAGATAGGGCAGGGCTCAAACCTATGGTTTTCTAACATTCTCCTTGGGAAGGGCCTGTCCAGCTCCTCCTGTTGGATCCCACTCAGACTGTGATCTACAGTGGGCAATTTCTGCTGCTCCATGGGACAGGAGCAGCTCCCTGGAGAAGGTTCCCAAAGATGAAGTTGGGTTTGCCCGAGCTCCTGGGGGTGCTCAGCATCTCTCAAAGTGCTGCCAGGCTCTTCCATCTCTGTGTCCTTGGGGTATGCAAGAACATTCCTGTTGTTTTCTTTCCTCAGGTAACTCTGTCCTTGTCTGAGAAGAGATGGAGCTGTGGGTACCTCCAAAGGCATCCAGACCCCTGGGCTCCTGGCCTTGGAGCAGAGCAGGATGGAGAAAAGGAGGGAGTTATCCAGCATGGTTTGTATGCAAAGAATCCCATCCCCAGGACTTTTAGGAAAATGTTCTTTACCTTCACTAATTGACTCTCAGAAGAAGAATAAACCAGAAGCTACCTTAAGATGAAAAAGTCACCTGTTAGTTGATCAGAGCTTCCAAGTGATTTCTACATTCTCCTGAAGAGCTCCCACCACTGCCTCAGAGCAGGACAAGGTGGTGGTCAGTGCCCTCTCTGTGCTCACTGCCCTGTCCCTCTTGGACAGCAGGTCCAGCTCTGGGCAGGTGGGACCATGTCATAGAGCAAACTGAGAAGCACACACAAAACATCAAAGGATTTCCTCTGTTGTAATTCAATTTACTGGTCATTGAGTGTCTTCACTATGATTACTACCAGGGCAGAGAGTGAAAATAGCCAAACTCACTAAATTTATTGCAGAAAACCATAGTTGGCTCAGGAGAGATGCTGGGTGGTGGCTCCACCCTCCCTCACACGTGGTTTATAATTTTATTATGCTGACAAAAGACATTTTTTTTCCTTCTTCCATGAACTGTCTGAAAGGGAAATAAGCCAGAATCCAGAGATTAGCATGTGTGGTTCATGTTTATGATTTGGCACTGATGGGATATTATAATATAGTCCAGATGCCTGGGAAGATGTTTAATGTAAGCCAGAATGATTGACATCTCTCCGTACAGGATCTGAAGGCTGTCAGATCTGAGGTTATTGAGTGCCCCACTTACTGACAAATATATACACCAGCTAAGTAGGGCACAGATCACCAGTTCACCCTGCTGAGCTCAGGCCCCTTCTCCTGGAGCTGCTTTCGGATCAGCTGTGAGGTGTTGATGGCATTAGCAGAGGATATTGGCAATTCCTAAAACCATTAACGGCCCCAAACCTCCGATTCCCTGTTGAGCAGAGGAGGTTTGCTTTGGAAAGGGCATCAAGTAAACTTCAGAAACTGCCATTAATCCGTGACCTTGGGCTGCAGGAACAGCACGAGGACTTTGCCTCTCTGGCAGAAGCCTTGGCACAGCAGCCAAGCTCCTCGGGAAGGGGCAGCAGGGGTGACAGCAGGCACAGGTCACGCCAGGCTGCCTCCATCTCCCCAGCCTTCAGGCGTGTCGTGTTTGCTCACGTTTGGGGAAGCCACTGGAGTGATTGCCTGTGATTTCTGCCGTGGGGAGCTGCTCCAGGTGGCTCAGGAAGGCAGTGGAGCTGGCACAGAGCGAGCTGCAGCACCACTGACCCTTGAATGGCAAGGGAACAGTGACACCTCAGCCACCAGGAGCTTCTCAGGTGCACCGACACTGTGATGCTTTGGGAATATTTCTGCACCAGGAGAATGTACTGCACCTGGGCATCAAAACATCTCTGCTAGCATTCACTCACTTTTCTTTGCACTATAAAGGTCATGGATGCTTTTGCCTGCATCAGCAAAGCTTTTCCAGGCCCTTCTTCTTTTTCTGAGCAGCTGCTTAGCAGGAGCAGTGAATCCGAAGAGCCAGGTTGGATCCTGCTCCCGTTGAATCCAAGCAGATATTTGGGCAAGAGACACCAAAACAGATTTGAGTGTCATGTCCTGAAGTCAATCTCATGCATGATGAATTGAGCAGGGTTTGGTGGCTTTAGCAATTATTTCCAGGCTGACTTTGCCTTGCTGCAGCTCCCACTCAGTGGGTCTGGTTGTGATTCTGCTATTGGTTAGCAACCCAGCAGAAATCAATTTACAATTTATCCACCTGTATTTGTTATGAGCTATATCTCTCTTGTTTCTCTATTAAAATTATTTGGTTGAGCAAATGAAGCCTCACTGTATGTGAGCTTTCCTAGGCCTTGAATCACTCTAGAAAACCTTATCTGGACACTTTCCATTTGAAGCCAGTACCTGATAAGATTTCTGTGAATATAATCAAGGTAAAAAATAACTGATAGTCCCCTTTTTGAAGTGCCAGCATGGGGATGGTCTCTCACTTTTGTGCTTTTCCCCTACTGCTGCCAGGAAACTGCTGTCCCACAGATCCCAACTTTGATCTCTCCTTCAGAGCCTCTTTCTCAGCCCTCACCCAAATGACTTGCTGAAATACCAGATTAGTCTTCAGGTCAGGGTCTCCCATTCCTTCCCAACTTCTAGTTGCATGACCCATGCTGAGCCTTCTTTGCATCCTCCAGGACCTCAAATCACTGCTGAGAGCTCTTTGTAATTGCTGGATTAACCTGCTGTAGTTGTGTCCTCACCCAGCAGCTTCAGCTGAGGGCTGAGTTCCCCTCACCCCGCCTGGGAAGGCAGCAATGGGAGCTGGAGTGTGGCTCTTGAGGGGAAGACCACGAGGAGATCAATGATGGCATCACGCTGTCTTAAGAGGTCAAACCCACTGCACCAGTATTTGGGAATTCTGGTATTATTTTGGGTTTTTAAAGGCCCTAGAGGATTGAGGAACAGCTTCCACAGACACCTGGATGGTGTCTGCTTTGACCTGCCCTGGAAAGACAACCTACATGACTCAGAAACACGCAGTGGCAGAGAGCTTGTGAGGTTGTTAAAACCTGAACAATGAGCCTTCTGTGCTTCTCCTGATCACATTGAAAGAGGAAGGAAATATGTGTGTGGAAAGGACCTCCTGCATCTGGAAGAGGGGGGAACCAGCACGGCAGAACCCAGCTGATTCCCCAACACTGCATTTGAGCCCTCAGGAGGGAAGGTGAGAGCATGACCATGCTGGAACTGAGCCTTGTTTTTAGTTTTTATATTTTATATTTTTCAGATCTTGTACTGCACTAGTGAATAACTCTGGACTCCATACAGTGTGTTAGTTCTCTCTTCACATTGTGGTCAGACAAAACAATCCTTCCAGGCCTGAGAACCAAGGACACTCTCTGCCTCAGGGCCCAAAACTTATAAACAAAAGTAAACCAAGGATGGGAGGGAGTGAACTGGGGGAATATGACTTCATTACCTGAAGCTACAACTGGAGAATTAACCCCTCATATGCAAAGAGACCAAACTTCTATCTGTCTGAAAAACTCGTGACCATTGTCCATTCTGGCTGCAGCCCTTTGGGGAAGCTTTGTCTGGCCTGAAGGGTCATTAGATATTAAATATATCATTAAATATAACTGCTTTTATCTTTTTAACTTTACCAGACCTCTGTTTCTAGGTAAGCCTGATTCAAGGCATCAGAACCAGCCCCATGGGCTCCATCAGCACAGTGCTGTGCCATGAGGGTCAGCTCTGCTCCCACAGAGAGTGGGAGAAGCATGTCAGGAAGGTCTGGAATCAAGGCAGGCTCTTAAGTGGAACAAAAGCCTTGAGCAGCATCTTTGCTGTCAGTCTCCTGGGGTTTGCAGGACACGCAACAGCATCCTGTCCTGTGGATCCAACTTAATGGGCTCAGGCAGCATTAACTGGGAATGGCATCCTGGGGATAATGAACAGGTGTCAGCCCAGACTCAGGGGCTCGTGTTGAGGGAGGATTATTTTATTATAATTAATATTCTTATTTCTTATATTGTTAATTACTGGCAGAAGCTGCGTGCTTTGGGGAACCTTTAGTAATGCCTCCATCCGTGCTCCAGATGATCCTGCAGACTTGGAGAGGCCTTGTCAGAGCTCATCAGGTTTTGCAGATGACTGGCTATTACACAGCAACCAGAGGTGAGTGGAAATATTACAGACACACGGGGAAATCTTCTTTCAGACTAATCCCCGTGAATCATTTTGTTTGCATTCATGACCTCTTTTTTATATGAGTATTCAGTAGAAAAACACTTCCTTCTAAATAAGCGTTCGTGAAAAACAAACATGTCCTAATTACTCGTGCAAATATTCTCATTTGAGTATTTATGCAAATATACTTGCCCATGTGAGCTGGTAAATCAAACTACTATGAATATGTATTTTCTTGAGAAAACACATAAGCTGAAAAAACTTTTTTGGCCTTTAGCTTCCCTAAAATTCACTTCTTCAGTATGACAGTACTCCTGTTTTAGCATTCAACAGTGACTGAATTTGGTATTGATAAACCACAGGGCAAAAAATTATGATTATGTGAGTATATCTGTTTAAATGATTGTGCAACTGCAAAGGGTTAACAGGGAAATGCCAGGGAAGGCTCATTGTACCTTTTAGCCAGAATTTGGTCCAGATTATGCTAAAGAAAGAATTCCTTTTCGTGTACAGGCCTGTTGGCATAGCTGAAATGCACTGTACCATGCTGATCCCAGCCAAATGGCCCCGTCTGCCCTGGAAAGGAGATTTTTGCCCTGGGTTACCTTAAACAGTTTCCTGACCCACTTCACACAAAACCTCTCTAGATCCAGTGGACTTCATTGAATCATTTAGGTTGGAAAAGACACTTAAGATCACCAAGTTCAATGCTGAACTTAAGAATGCCAAGTCCCACAAAAACACATCCCTGGGTTACACATTTTTTCAATCCCTCCAGTGCCTCTACCACAGCATGGGTGCCAGGGCTTGACCATCCTTTCCATGGAGAAATTTCCCTTAATATACAACCTAAACATCCCCTGGTGCAAAGGCCTTTGGGTCATTTCTTCTTCTTCTGTTCTTTTTCATCCGTGAGAAGAGACCAACGCCCACCTGGGTACAAACTCTTCTCAGGGAATTGAGAAAAGGGGAGAGAAGGTTCCTCCTTCCACCTCTCTCTGTAGATGGGCGCCACATTTGAAAGTCTAAAGTCACCTGGGATCTCCAGAATGAGTCAGGAGTGCTGAATCATGATGGAAAGTGGTTCAGTGAGCCCCTCTGCCAGCTCCCTCAGCAACCTTGGCTGGATCTCCTCTTTCCCCAGGGACTCGTGTGTGTGTCCAAGTGGATCAGCAGCTCACTGACCAATTCTCCTTGGGTTATGGGGGTTTATTCTGCTCCCCACCCCTGGGTACCCTAAAAACAACTATTCTTACATGAAGCTAGGAGACTGAACTTTCATAAAAGACATCTTTTCCTATTCTCTTTCAGGTTTGGGTGAAAGATTAATGATACCCGCAATATTTCCTAATCTCAGAAGAATCTGCTGTCATTTTTTATCCTTCTCCTCATTCTTATCTCTTCTTAGTACTGAGAGGCATCCACAACACAACAGTTCCTCACAAAATGAACGTATTCCCATTAATAATAGCCATTTTTCAACTTCTGGATGAATTTTCCTACTGGAAAACAGTAGAAAAAGGTCAACTAATTGTTGTTTCAGTAATTCAAAATGTTAATGATGTCTGTTTGATCTGTAGCTGTTCCTGGAGGAGCACTGATGGATACTAGCCTCCTGCAGATACAAATTTTCATGTAGGAGTTTCACATGTTTTGGACTTTGACTTCTCTGTGTAATGTGATCCATGTTAACCAGATCTGTTTTGCCTCTGAAGAGCTGAGTTATGGATCTGAGTCAATGCAGCTGAGACATCACCAGCACTGCTCTCTCCCCTCTTTCCCCCTTCCCTCTGCAGCAGATGGGAGAGGAGAATCGGAGGCAGGAAATTTCAAGGGGTTGAGATAGGAACAATGTAATGTAAACAGCAATGAGATAACAGAAAGAACAGTGACAGCAACAACAGCAGTGACAGAAGATACAAGAAAAGAAACAATTCACATGAAAATACTCCCCAACAATAAACAATACCCGTGTCTGCCCCTGTGTTTCCTTGCCTGGAAGGAACCCAATCTCCTTGGAAGAGCCTCCCTTCCCCTGCCTCTGGCTGTGAGCTGAGGCAGTACAGAAAAACCTCAGGGTCCTGATGGATTTATCCATCAGAATATTATTTTAGCTACTGCAAAAATTAATTCTGTCCTGGACAGAACCAGCCCAGTGCCAGAGGACCAAGACCTGCTGGAAGAGCTGGAAGTGTTTAATGAGTCATTGAGCATGATGAGCTTATTCAGCACAACTTCTTCTTAGGGTACACAGTTCTGCCTTTTCTTTCAATGCTTCTGGCCCAGGAGAAAGATTCTGATCCATTAACAAAGGACCCTTTGATCCCTACAAAGACCATTAAAGGATGGCATCTGTTTTGCTAGCAGCATTTCGCTGCTTTGACAGGAATTTCTGCAGGTGTTGTGCACAGAGATTCCCTCTGCCAGACACAAGGGTGTCTGGAAAACACAAAAATCTAGTGTTTTCTTGGAAAACACAAAAATCAAGTGTTTTCTTGGATAAACTCTAGTGCCAAGAAGGGCAGAAAGGAGTAACTATAAGCCAGGTATACCTCAATGTCTCTGTGCCTCTGCAAATGATGTCTGAGCAAGAAACCCCTTCTGGAGCAGTCCTGACATCTCTGTGCCTGAAGCAGAGTTGGCATTTATAAACAATCCTTGAGCTCTGCAGAGGTGACAGTTTCTCTGCTTGGTGAGGAACACGTCAGAAGTAAAATCTTTGCTGAAAAATCAAGGTATCTTTCAGTCACCCTTGGAAATAAGTGACAACTTCAGCGAGGCTAAGTGCTGCCTCTTCTTCCACAAGATATTGCAGAAGAGCAGAAATCCCTCATGCACTTTTCCCTCAACTATGTATTGCCAGTGGACTAAAATACAATTAAATCGCGTCAGGCTGCGATGGATTCCTGTAAATGTATCCTAATGTCGGTTTGTTACATTTCAGAGCACCTAGTTTTCAGCTAATTCGTAAAACTCCAAGCTGCAGTGGGTTTGTGTCTGGTTGTTAATCTTGGTGTTAGTTGAATCACCCTGAGCAGGTTTGCATTCCTGACAAGGGAGTGTCATTTCCACCCCTCGTTGAGATAAGAACGAACACAAAAAGGTCCCGGTGTAAAAAGAAAGGGGAAGACCAGAGGTTTGAGGAGGAACATACATAAAGGAATTTAAATTGCTCCCTGCAAACCAAACTCCATCATCCTCATCTTTGTTACCCCTTAAAAGTGCAAAAAAACAATGACTGGGGAAGACACAGTGAATATAAAACAATGCTGTAATTGTGAGAAACTTAATTAAAAGCTTTTCAACGTCATATTCTGGAAAAAGCTAAAGGCTGTGGTCATTTGGACAGAGTTGGACTAGCTTGGACAACTGTCTCAGGCACAGATTGGGATTGTTGGGGTGTCCTGCACAGGGATAAGAGTTGGACTCGATGATCCTGATGGATCCCTTCCAACTCAGCCTATTCTATGATTTCCATGTGCTAAAGTCTGGAAAATTAAATCTGTAAAATTAAATGTAAATCTGTAAAAAAATGTCAATCTGTAACAGCAAATTCTGGAAGCTTGAAGAGATTGGGAAAATAAGAAAAAGCAGATGAAAAATTGGCATAACAAAACATTGGATATCAAATGGTAACATTTTTGTGTTTTGCAGAGCCTATGCATTGTGTGAACTAAAGCCAATATTCATTCCCATTTTCCAGTAATTACTGGATAGAGCTTTTCCAATGGCAATATTCACATCCCCAGTTGCAAATGTCCTATTTTCTATGCTGAAGACACTTTCCTGTAATTCGCATCCTAAATTTTCCAAACTTGCACTCCTCCATTGCTATCTTGAAAATAAGCAGCAAATGATAGATCACCTTTTCTTCTAACTGTGCAGTAACAATTTTAAATATTTTGATATTTCCTTGATTTGAGGAATCGTTGGCTACAAGTAAAATCATAGCCTTTCAAATGAAATCATCATTTTGCCAATGGAAAAAATAATCAATACATTGCTGGGCACAAGGTTCTGCTGCCTCTGTGTCAGACACACAGACATTTAGCTCCATAAACCTGCTGAAAATCCCTGAGCTACAAGAAGCTTTGTTGGCAGCAATGCCAGCTCTTCCCTGCTTCCATCCTTGCTGCCAAAACCTTCTTTAGGAAAAGAAGCTGCAGATGCTTCTTAAGGAAACATCCAGGGTGTCTTCCTGACTGCCCTGGAGGTTTTCCAACAAAACCCAAGTGGCAAATAATGTCCCTGTGGTGGAACCTGCCTGGCTGGTGACTTACCAATGATAGTGAAGCCACATTCCTGGGTACAATTTGTCCCACAGTGATGGATCTGTGTGTCCATGGCATGGCTGTGCAGAGGACTCGAAGTGAAAACTGGAATAGAAAGTGAAATAAAAATAAATTTCTTAAAGGGACATCACATCAAAGGGTGAGATGTCAAGTGGACTAAAGAGCTGAGTTATGAGTCTGAGTCAATGCAGCAGAGACATCAGGCCCATCCAATTGTTCATGGAGCAATGCTGAGCATCTGTGGTGCCTGGATATGGGACAGCTGGGATTCAGTCTTCAGGGAATACCTGAGTCTGGTAAATGGGGTTATCTGCAAGTCCAGGTCAGCAGGCAAGTCAGGATTTGGCTCAGAGGGGCCCATGGCCAGGGGTGGGCATGGCTGGGACTCAGGTGTGTTGTGATTCAGTCAGGGGACAAAGGCCAGACCCCAGTTTGAAGGCAGCTCCAGAGGAAAGTGGTTCTGGCATTGTTGAAGGCTCCAGCTTTCCTTCCAACAGCCTTCCTCAGGGTCATCACCCGTGCTCTAGCCCTGCTGGCCCAGGGAGCCAAACCTCCAGGAAGGAAGGGTGCCCAAAGGCATTGACAGTTGCCTCCCATGGCCGTATGAGCCTCCCTGTTCCTGTTTTGCAGTGGGATCCTGGAAGATCCACTGCAGGATGACACAACTGGGGTACAAATCCTGTGTGTCACTGGAGCCTGGCCCCGTGAAATGGAGCAGCCAAAAGCCTGTGTTTGCTCCAGCAGGACCCTGGGATTAACTGCAGAAATTGCAGATTGCCCAGAGGAAAGCTGGTCATCAAATTGGCTTCTATGCCAGTGCTCCTGAACAGAAAGTCATTAATATTTGTAATCTTGAAGTGACTAAATCTTAACTTACCTGGAAGCCAAACAGAAGCTAAGACAGTTTAAGAGCAGGGACACTCAGCTCTACCATCTGGATGAGCCTCACTGCAAAATCACTGGAAAAGTGGCAAGAGACTTCCAGGAAATTGATAGATACTTCCAGGAAATTGATTGCTCACTGCCAAATCCTTCCCCTGGATGCCCTGGTTATCACTACAGCTCCAGTCCTGACTCCAGCAGTACTTTCACCTGTCCAAGTACTTTTATTTTTTCTGCTCTTCCAGTCATGGATGTGTGGTGGCTTTGTGGTGGCAGAGCTCGTGAGTGCTAGGGACAGCAGTTGTCCTGGGAATTGAGTGCCACTGAGCCTTGTAAAGGCAAGGGACAGCTCAGCCTGCCCTGCAGACCCCCACGTGGCACATTTTGTCTCCTGCTCACCCCTGTGCCACGCTTGGCACTGACCTGTGGGCCACACCTGTGACCACAGAGCCTGGTATGAGCTGAGACATCAGCCTTGCTAAGCTAAGCTCTGGCTCCCCCAGTTTGCTGCCTCCCCCACGAGTCTCTGAGAGTGTCTCCCTCTCTCCTCGCTCCGAGGAACGCGTTCCTGCAGATTGCTCTGTGGTAATTAGCACATCGGTGGGGCTGGGAGTGCAGAGCGGGGAAGTGGAACAGGAGGAGAAGCTAACGAGGTCAGAAGACAGCATGTGGCATCCCCGCGAGGAGAGGGAAGAGGATTCAAAACCTGCTGCAATCAAAGATGCACCTGCCTGGGATGAATCCCCGGGGCCGGGAGAGCAAAAGGAGAGGGAGAGGATTTCATTCTGCAACATACGGCAGCGAGTCTTTCTCTCCCGTTTGTTTCAGAGACTAATTAGGTCAATGTTGCCCTTGTAGATTCAGCCTGCAAACCTGAGGTCTGCCTGCACTGCAGATTGCAGGTCCTGGCAGGCAGGAAGGGATGGGCTGGACCGCAGGATGGGGACAGCTGGTTCTGGGTGTGGATGGGACTCTTGGCCCCTTTGGACTTGATTTAAGATATTTTCCACCCCCAATAACATCCCTGCTTCCTCAGCCCCGCACGGGCAGATTTACTGAGAGGTAAACCAGATCTGCTTCAAAGCCACATTGCAGGCATTTGCAAGGGTACCTAATGCTGCTGATCACACCTCACTGCCAGCACTGAGGGAGCTCACGGCCTGCTTTAGCCACAGCCTCGTTCACCTGCTCTGTGTTTCTTTCATATCACAGATATTCTGGGAAAATTAGGGATCATCTCCAGAAACCTGAATTTTGGAAGCATGTTGTTTCTGTGTTTGCTTTTAGTGGTGGAATGCTGAGCTGCACAGTACAACAGTGGGTCAAGGAATGCAGCAAAACCAGGACACACCAGAAAGGATGAGTGTGGAAGAGAGAGCAAAAAGATCCACCACCTCTCACCAAACTAATCCCAGGATTTCTGCAGAAAGAAAAAGATAAAATCAATTTGCTACATATCCTGGACATGTTTCATAATTTTATTTGACAGCAATATACAAACATAAACCCTAAATCCCTGGGTCTGAAAGTATGAAGCAGCAGCAGAGGGAAGAAAAGAGGGAATTCTTTCTTATAGGGGTTATTATTTCCCAGAGAAGTTGCTGATGCCCCATCCCTGGAAGTGTCCAAGGCTGGGCTGGATGGGACTTGAAGCAACTTGGTCCAGTGGAAGGAGTCCCTGCCTGTGACAGGGGAGTGGAACAGAATGAGCTTTAAGGTCCCTTCCCACCCAAACCACTCTGTGATTCTATGACTTCACTACCTACCACAATGAAATCCTTCCTGGCTCCTCTGGAGCACAGTGGAGAGCAGAACTGGTCCATCACTGCACACAGCTTTGGTAAATTATGTTGGTTCCTAGGTTCACAATAGCATTCTATCAATCTGTTGGGATGGCAGCAGCTCCCAGAGCTGTGCTGGTGAGGGTCAGGTTCAGCACAGACAGGCAGCTCCCAGCAGTCCAATTCAGAAGGGCATTTCAGCCAGGAGGTGACAACCCCTTGGGCAAGTGTAGCACAGCCTCACTTCATGGAGGAAAAGGAACTGAATGCTGCCATGTAAGGGGAGTGAGGGAAGGTAGGATGTCTCCTTCACCAGACAGCCCTTTCTTCACCAGGCTCTTAATTTTTACTCCCTTTCACTTTGGACTTTTAAATCCTGAATTCTTCCTCTCTGGCTGACAGTGGGGACTGATGAAGGAAAGGCAGAGTCCTCTCTCACTCCCTTCCTGCCCTGCTCCAACATGCAGGACAGCCCTGAGACTGAGCTCCTGGGTGAGGAGAGTGTCCCTGCTTGAAGCAGGATGCCTGTGGGAAAGGTTTTGCTCACAGGGTTCTTCAGAACACAGACTTTGCTGGTGTCTCACATTTCCAGGAGCATTAACAAAGAAATCTTACACACTCCTGGCCCAGTCTGTGCCCTCCATCTTGTGTTGCAGGTGGCAGTGACAGTCAGGTCATCCATCCCAGGAGGTGTCACACACTGCAGAGCTCAGTGACTTCTATGCCAGACTCACTCCTGTATTTAACTGTGCCACGGCCTAGGACAGGGATGGAAGGGAACAGCACATCAAGAACCACAAATTTCACCCTCTGCAGCTGCGAGCTGGGTGCCCAGGTCTCCTCTGTGCTGCTGCTCTCTGGAGTTCACTCTTCCACGACTGCTGCCCTCTGCCAGGGCACTGAGGTGGGATTTCCAGGGAGAGCTCCAATCTCCAGGTTAACAGACACACATGGTGGGGGCAAACCAGAGCAGTTGTTGAAATGAAGCTATCACCAAGCTCCCTGGAGCACTGCCTGGCACAGTGAGCCTGAGGGAGCTGGAAACTCTTTCCCATCCCTGCTGGGTTCAAGCTCATGTGCTCGCATGGGGCCCATCTCATTTCATTCTCCTGCCCAGTCCAGGACTCAGGCTGAGATCCAAGCCTCTCAGCTAACTACCTCTCCATTTCACAAGCCCTGAAACCCCTCCAGGGCACAGACTCGGGACTCCAATACAGTTGTTTCAAATCTCATCCACTCAGCCATGCTGCTTTTCTTCTGGTGATGGTTTGTTTAGCCTGTCCCTAGCAAGTGACCCATGAGGAGCCTGGCAGTGTTTATGCTACTGCTGATTATCAAACAGCCGTGTGACCCGCTGGGAAAATCCCAGTCAAGTCCTTGTCTGGCTGTTGACCCATGTAAACACCAAGAATTACTCCTGCTGCTGCAGTGATGCAGGTCTGGGGTCAGGGGATTAAGCTACAGGGAGCGAGTGCTGCTCTGCTGCTCAGTGACAGCATCTGCACAGAGGTTTGGTGCCTCACACTGACAGGCACCACCTTCCCTGCTCTGCCTAACTCAGCTCTCCCAATGCTTGGGAGACAAGCCCAGAGCACCCAGCTGTTTGATCTGCTCTCCTCATGGGTCTGGGAAAGCAGCAAGGGGTGCAAAGAAAACAAAAAGAGGTCAGAGATGGAGTAGAGAGAGAAAACACACACGAAGGAACAAGGGTCTCTAGATGTCAGGTATGGGACATCACTGCTTTTCATAGATGCCACTTTGAAAGCAATCCAAAGGGAAGAGGGCATTTCCCACACCCAGTGCCTGTCCTGCAGCAGCTCCAGTCACTAGATCAGGTGGGGTCACTGGGGCAGAGAGACAGTGCTAAAGCAGCACAAGCTGGTGTGATGGACTCAGTGTGACAATCCTGCCATCCCCGCACAGCTGAGGCCACCAATGCTGACTCCACTCAGGGTTTCTGCTCAGGTCTTTTGAATACTTACTTCCAACAAGTTTCCAGCCATGCCTCTGGCTGTGCCTCCCATCCTTTGCATGCTTGGAAGCAATTATTCCAGCCAAGTGGCATTTGTGGTTATTCACAGAGCCCAGGCAAAAATAGGGAGCTGCACATGTGAACTGACAGCTCTCAGAGGGGATGCTGCACCAGGGACACAAAAAGAAGCAGTCACTGCTCCCCCTGTGCCTGATCCAGCTCTTCCACATGAGAGGCACAGGAGGAAGGAGAGCAGTTCCTCTGATGTTTGCCAGCAGAAGGGTGAATGGGGCACGTGAAGGGCCAGAGTGACCCAAACTCTGTGGATACAGACTAGGAGGAAAGGGACAGCAGGTAAAGCCTGGACTGATGGCAGGGGTACACTGGATCTCTGTTGGATCCTGGGAGGCTGTGGTGTCCCTGCTGGCCTCCATCCCTTTATCCAGAGGGTGATGGTGTCTGGTGTCTCACCCAGAGACAGTTTGGTAGCACTGAACTTTAACCTGCCCAGGAGAGGTGACGTCGTGGTTTATGCTCATCTATATTTCTGCAGTTACATCAAATGGGAGAAAGGAACACAAAACATGAGCTTAGCAGCTGAAATTCATGTTTGCTGGAGAAATTTCCTCACTTCCGCATGTACCAGGAATTGCTTGGGGAGCCAGCTGCTGTGACACAGTTGTTCCTGGCATGGTGCCTCAGACAAAGAGGATGGATTACTGGGACCTGGGTGACATTAATAAAAGATAGTTGTCCTGAAAGAGTTTTGTCTCTATCTCCAGGCTCCATAGAAAGAGAACTGTCCCTTCCCAGGCAGTGTGTAACCACTTGTGTCTGTAACAGGGCTGGGAACAGCACACACTGTCCTGAGTCCTGCTCGTGGTGGCTCTGCCACACACACATTGTGCTGCCCCGCATCCTTTGCCTTCTCACTTGAACTTCCAACCCCTCCCCATATCCAGGGGATAATCAATAACGCATGTTTTCCTTCATCTCATTGTAAACTGATAATCCACCAGTGTCTCTTTCAGCGGAAACTCATCCTTCACCTGCCCCAAGGGCTTATCTGATATCTGCTGCTCACCTTGGCTCAGCACAGGACCTGCCAGCAGGACTATTCAAGGAGATGCTTTCCCGATTTTTGCCGATCTGGGTCACTCATAAATTTAAATTCGAGTTAAAAGCTGTCATCTGTTTTGCCTGATAAAAAACACGCACATGGGATTTGCTTCAGTTCAAGAGAAAGTAGCAATTTCTTTGACTAAAAGTTTGGAAAAACTGTGGCTCACAGAAATGAGTCTTGCAACACTCCCAGCTTGCAGACCTGCTTTCTGCCCTGGTATCGCGTCGCTTTGTTATTCACCTCAGCGCTCCGGAGTTAATTGCAGAGCTCACACTTTCTCTTGGCTCGTTCGCTTCCTGCTGTTTCATGATTCATTACTTGTAAATGAGTCCCTGCGGTTCCCACAAAGCTGACTCCTAGCCTCACAAAACCCTCAGATCTGTCCTTTGGCTGAGCTTTCGCTGTTCACGCCTGTGCCTGCTACTGGGGAAACTGTCGCCGAGTTACAGGTACTAGCTGCCATTTGAAGAATAGTTTCAAGCGCTTGAAAAAAAGATCTTTTTTTTTTTTTTTTTTTGGAGCTCCCAAAGTTTCTGTTGACTTCGGGGCTGTGAAGTGAGCTCCCCGCTGGGCAACAGCTCCAGGGCAGAGCCTCGAGTCAGTGCCAGGCAGGGAGATGGGAGTAAGAAATAAAGAGTGCAATTGCACTTCACCATGATCCCTGTATCAGTCCACTTGTGTCCAGTGTGGATCCTGGCCCACAACTGTTCCCCCGAACCAAAACACCACCAGCGCCCAGCTCCTGTCTCTGGGAAGAGGAATTTAAGCATCACCTCTGAACTAGAGCAGTGATTGTTATGCACAGCTTTGATAGTGAGTACCATGGAACAGATCATTGAATGCCTTCTCCTGGACTGATGGTGGGTGATGCAGCCCTTCATGCTCACAGCCACGTTCTGTTCCTGGATAAAGTGTTTCCCCCCCTGGAATGAGTCCCAGGCATCAGGCTGACATGGCAGGAATCCTCATCTCTAGACCCCTTCTCCTTTGTAGTGAGACAATGACAATGATTTCATTTTTGTTTCACTTTCTTCCTTGTCACCAACATTTCTTTGGTCCCTTTCTTTCTTTACAAATGTTAATTTCCATCTTTGTCTCGGCTGTAGCTGTTTGAGTGCATTGTCTTTTGCCAACTGAAATTAAATCCTCCTCGATAGACAGAGCTGAGAAAATTAACATCATGCTGCAATTTGGAACAAGCACAGCTGCATCAGCTGCTCAGCTGAAGAGAAAGAGGCACAAGAACAACAGGACTGAAGAGCACCTCCGACCCAGAAGAACTTTGGGGCCATACTCTGCCTGTGTTCATCAGAGTGGCATTCCTTTATGATTTGAAGCTGTAAAAATGCCTAGGGACAGTGTTGGGCAGGGTTTTACATTCCTGCTGAATTTCCATCTGTTGGGGCAGGAAGAGGACTGGGAAGTCTGGGCCAGTCACCTGTCTATGCAAAGACAAGTCATAGAGCACATCCTCTTGGAATCCTTCTCCAAATGTGTGGAGGATGGGGAAGTGACCACAAAGAGCTAGAACAGGTTTTCTGAGGGCAAACTGGGGCCTACAAAAAGGCTGGAGAGAGTCTTTGGAAAAGGGCCTGGAGGGACAGGACAAGGAGAAGTGGTTTCCCACTGCCAGAGGGGAGGGTTAGATGGGATATTGGGAAGGAATTTTCCCTGTGAGGCTGGGGAGGCCCTGACACAGGGTGCCCAGAGAAATAGTGGCTGTCTCATCCCTGGAAGTGTCCAAGATCAGGCTGGACAGGGCTCAGAGAAACCTGGGATAGTGGAAGGTGTTCATGGAATGAGATGAGCTTTAAGGTTCCTTTCAACCCAAGCTGTTTTGTGATTCTGTGATTCTATGAAAATGCAAAACTGCCTCTGCCTCCTTCTCCCATGACTATCCCATTACCTTATGCCCATTCAAACCAATTTGAATAAGGCCCCAAAGGGCTAGAGATAATCATGTCAAGGTTTTGGTTTAAAATGTTACAGTTCAGGAACTCAAATTTAAAAGAAGCACTGTTATTACCTTCCAGCTGCATTACATCTTACATCTCCAATGTGCACAAATGCAGTGGACAGAGGTGGAAATCTCTCTGGGTATTGTATGATTTTGAGAACAAGAGCTGAACATCTTCCTAGACCACCAAGACAAATGCTAGAATCAGAGCTAATGAACAGCTCAACCAGCTGCAGCTGCAGAACCAGGACACGAAGGAAAAAAGACTTTTCAGCACTTCTGCTTCCAAAGTGAACTTTCTTCCTTGAGCTGAGCAAAACAGTGCTCAAAGAAAAGTTGGCAAAAAGAATACTGATCCCTCCAGTTTCCAGCAGCCACCACTTCAGGGATTTTGGAGGAAGTTGATGGTATTTAGTTATTTACAGGACAGAGTCCAAATGAACTGGAAAGCTCCAACTCTGGGAAGCTGACTGATAATGTTGTGGTAACCAGCAGAATGTCTCAATTAATTCCTCAATTAAATCCTCAATTAACTTATCAGATGCAGGACAGGCTGAGCTGGACAAGGCAGTTGATGCCTCAGCAGAATCCTTTGCCAGGCTGGAAGGAATGTGGAAATCATTCGGGATTAAAATTCCTCTGGCCCATCGAGTTGCCCCTGTGCAAGCACAGCAGGACCGCAGCCCCAGGGTGATGGCAGGGACAAAAGCTTCCCTCATCTACCCTCATGGCACATCCCCTCCTCGCTGCTGGACTCTTGGGGACATGCTCAGCCTTATGCTAGAGAGATCAAGAACAAATAAAAATGGCAAGAGCTTTTCTGTGGGGTATTGCTGAGTTTACACTGCCAGGGCTCCCCGGGCTGTTCATTGCTCCCTCTCTCCTGAAACTCAGACAATGGATGGCACCCGTTTATACCTGCAAACAACCCAGGTGTGCTCCTGCAGAGCTCCCCTCTCTTCCTGACCCAGCTCCTCCTGCTCCTGACTGAGAGAAATAAATCCTGTTACACCCCACACTCAGCTCTGTCAGGATTGTGTAATTTGCACTGTCTCTGCCCGGTGAGCAAGCCCAGAACACAGGGACTGCTTCTCTCTTCACACCTTCAGCCCCTGTGAGCTCTTCATTCTTTTGTGCCTTTCACAGTGTTGGCCTCTTCTCGGCAAGGATTTGGGTTTCCAACCTGCTCACACCTCACAAAGTCCCATCTTTGTGTGCAGGAATGTTCAACAAAACCAGCTGGAGGATTTAGTTTGGCTGCACAGCAGGAGAGAGCACTCAACCACTTCGACTTAAGGGTTTTTCTTCTGTACTTGAGGGTTTCTTCTGTAATGACTCACTTTGTGCAAGGAAATGGTATAAATTGAGGCAGGAATTTGTAGCACAAGTGCGTGAATATTTCTTTATTGTCAGTTAAGCAAAAACAGTATAAAAATTAGCTGTGAAGTGGCCTCTAAGTGAAAAACTCATCACATCTCCATCAGCCCGGCAGAAGTAGAGTGCAAATGGGTTTGTGTCAAGAATACAAATGGTTTTATTTCAGGAGATTTGATTGAATTAAATAGAAGTTCAAATTATCCTGCAATTGAATTAACTGAATGTCACTGTATTTGTCACACATTTCATAAAGATTCTAAAGAGCACTTACAGCAGGGTTTGGTGTCCTTAAGGCTGCATAAATGATGAGTGATTTGTCCTTTTCCATGAAATGCCTTTTGAGACATCTCACACCAGTTGTGTGACACTCTCATTACCAGCCAACAAAGCATGGATGCACTCAGAAAAGGTTTGAAATCTCTCAAGTTTTTGCCCCTTCAAAATTAGAAACTAAATGTTGCAGCCAGGAGGAAGAGGCCATCTGCAGAATCAGGTTCAAAGTGTAGGAGTCCAAAAAAATCAGTGCAATGGAGTAAGTAAAAGACCTTTTGGGACTGTTGTGAATCCCAGTGCACATCCCTGCACTGTGGAGCTGTTGTGTCCCTTTGGGGTGGATACAGGGATGTCACTGGTGGTGACAGGCTGTTCTCAGGGCTGTGCTGCTCAGTCATACCCGTGTGTTGTACTACACCTGCAGTGCACACCCCCACAAATGTTTTACTCAGGTTTTTATGTGTTTGAGCTGGTGGCTCAAAGCCCATGCAGCTCCTGAAACAACCACTCCAGTTCTGCTGATTCCCTGTTCCTGTTACCTGCTGCAGCCAGAGGCTGGTTGTTAGAGGCAAAGCTTTTTGTTGGATTTCTTTGGCTGTGGCCACTGACAAAAACACCCCAGTGGATGCTGGCCCCATGGTGTGCCCGTGGAATTGCCAGCTCTCCTGTGGCACAGCAGACCTGCACATGGCTGGGGCAGAGCATTGAGCTCAGCTGCCCTGTGAGGATTCCTTGCCATGTTTCCTTCACCTCTGTAGGAGTCCATCCAGGAATGCCCCAGGGCATTCCTCCTCTCTCAGGCCTTTGTGTCAACCTGCATTTCCTTCATCCTCTCTCTGAAGCTTTTGTGGTTTTCCTCCTCCCACCCTGTTTTCCAGGAAGAGACTCACAGGATTGACACTGTGGGACCTCATCTTTCTCAGCCAGCAATGCTGGCCTGGAAACTCTTCTGCCTGCACATTTGCTCCACACTTCTCCAACCCTCTGCTCATGCTGTTTTCCTCACACCACTTCCTCTGTTTGCTTAGCACTTTGTCAGTGGAGCTCCTTCTGCCTGTGCTGAGCTGTGCTTTGCTGCTCTCAGGCCAAGGCCAGGTCCCACAGCTCCCACACATCACTGTGCTGGTGGCACACTCTCTCCTGCTGGTGATCACATATGCTCTGCTCCTAAAATGGAAGGATTCCACCCTTGATACAGTCAAAAAAACAAACCTGAGGGAAAGGGACGCTTGGGTGAGAGTCTGTGTCAGCTGTTTTGTGCATGAGAGCAATTTTGTTTCAGATTTGTGTTGCTGAGTGAAACATGGAGATCTGTTCTCACCCCTTAACTCTGTCAGAAATCCTATGGGACGTCCAGCAAAACACTGAGTGCCTTCATCCCTAGACCACAGAATTACACAACCATGGAATAGTTTGGATAGAAAGGGACCCTAAAGCTCATCCTGCTCCACCATCTGCCATGGGCAGGGACACCTTCCACTGTCCCAGGCTGCTCCAAGCCTTGTCCAACCTGGCCTTGGACACTTCCAGGGATGGGGCAGCCACAGCTTCTTTGGGCAGCCTGTGCCACGGCCTCCTTACCTTCACAGGGAAGAATTTATTCCTGATATCTCATCTAACCCTTCCCTCTGTGAGTTTAAAACCATTTCCCATTTTTCTGTCACTACCTGCCTATATAATAAGTCCTCCTCCCTCTTTTTTCAAAGAGGCATCTGCAAACTTATGGGAGAAACCTAACATTTTCCCAGAGCTTCCTGGCTGACCCTAGTCTCTAAAATGTACTTCTTGCACCCTGTTTGCAGCTCCAAAGCTTCCCGTGTAGTATTGGGAAAAAGCAGCTCCCTTATGCTGCCTTGAATAGAACTGAGTCCCCACTGAGGTGAGACTATTCCCAGAGGAATGGCAAGATTCAGATTACTATTTCTGGTTATGCAGAAATCACCTTTCCTACCAGGCAAATGTTGAGGTGAAAGCAGAGTTCAATCATTACCATGCAAATATTGTCAGTACGGGTTTAGAGACAGAAAAAGGAAGCATTTGAGCAGAGCTTTAAATGAACTCCAGCTGGGCTGTCTCGTGTGGTTAGTGAACTGATGGGATGCTCACAGTCGTGGCAGAGAAACAGTATTTTTAAAAAATTCCAGTCTTTGACACATCCACAAAAGCCTCTTGGCTTAGGGACAGGTATAACTTCACATCCCCAAAGCTCCTCTGGGATTCTGGTGCTCCTTCAGAACAGTTTGCTGTGACACACAGGTCTCCTGTGGATTGTCCCACCCGATTTCTAGCCATGGTGCCCTCTCTGTGTGATAATTTAGACTTGACCAGGCCCTGTGTGGGGAGAGGATTTTGTCATATGGTACCTGAAAATGTCCCTCTTGGATCAAGGTTGAGATGTGCTGAGAGCCAAAAAGGTGCTGGGAGAACAGTGACCCTGGTGTGTATTTTAATTCAAGGAAAAATGTTACCGAGAATCACATTTATTCTTTTCCCTGACTTTTCTGTTGGGGATATGAACTCTGGGAGAGATGAGTGTGTGTGCAGTGCCAGTGCTCCTGCCCTGGGCCTGGCACACCTGGCTGGTGTTAAAGTAAACCTTGGCCACACTCTGTTTATGTATTGTACGTGGCAAATTGTGAGGCCAAAACCTGTTTTGCCTCTTGCAAAACCTCAGTGCTTTGCTGAGTGTTCCTGCCCTGCAAAGCTCTTCAGATTTGCTGAACCTGACCCTCCCTGGGTGACTGCATTATTTTTCTATGCACTGAGACCCTGTTCTGTGCCTGGCGGTGACATTCTTGCCCCCATGCAGGTGCCACCACAACAATTCTGCCCATTTACCAAAAACCCAGACAGGCAACCTGTCCTGCACTTTATCAAAACAGCAAAACACGTATAACTGACAAGGTCAGGAGTAGCAGGGATAGCTCGGGTTTGTTTGTAGATCCTACAGGCACACCCTGACATCCCAGGGTGATCTCAACAAATGTTCCTGCAGATCTCTCACCTTGTCCTCTCAGCTCTCTGGGCCAAGCCTTTTCTTGAACACTTGGGTCATTACCACAGCCATGACTGAAGAGCAGCTCCATGAGATAATGTTGTGATGGCTCCTTGTTGCTGCTAGAAAGAAAGGGAATAATTAGTCTCTTCAGCCAATAAGAACAGAAGGTGTTACTTGACAGCAGACAAAATTTAAGACTTGAAAACGCAAACACAACAGTCAGTGAATGAAGATTTGGGCACCAGAGAAATCCTGCAGACGGTCAAGCATCAAAGAGG
Organism: Certhia americana; assembly: GCA_018697195.1. Lineage (NCBI taxonomy): Eukaryota > Metazoa > Chordata > Aves > Passeriformes > Certhiidae > Certhia > Certhia americana. Next base: position 137,994 of record CM031876.1, read on the forward strand.
TAGGTGAAAATGGACCTATGGAAATATGACAGGCTAAAAACATTAAAGACAGATGATTGAATGGAAACCCAACCAGCATGCTTCCTGTGGGTAGCTGGTCTTTTTTCCCTACACCATTCTTTCTCTTGGATGACTCACTACAGAGTCCTCGTCCCAGCTTTCTCTGGTCTCTACTCCTCACAGCAGCCCTGCAAATCATTAGAAATCTAAATCTCATGGCTCATGTAAAAGGGCCAGGCAGCTCTCCTGGGAGCAGAGGTAATTAAATTTTACTCAGTCATGCAGGTAGAGAAGCAGCTCTTGATAATCCTGCCACTTGTCCTTGCACGTCTTCGTAACACACTCCGTGGCAGCTGGCTTGGCCTCTCCAGAATGCATGAGTGGAAATGCACTCCTGCAGAGTGCTGGAGCAGCTGAGGACACTCCTTAGGCTTCAGATGGTCTGTGTGGTTTCTCTCCTCAGAAAAAAGTTGTCACAGAATCACAGGATGGTTTGGGTTGGAAGGAACTTTAGAGGTCGTTTCGTTCCAACCCTTCTGAGCAGGAACGCTTTCCCCTAAACCAGGTTATCCCTTGGCAAAACTGCCACCAGCACAATCCCCTCAGAGAAGGAAACTTCATTTGTTAAAGGAAGACATCTCATTCTGTTTCTACAGCTTCTCCACTCATCACAGGTGCATGAGTCTTTCTGCAGATATGGAGGCCTGCAGCCTACACCCTCACCAGGCTGGCCAAGGTGCAGCTCGAGCAGTACCCGTCACTCCTACAGCAGCAGCTGGCTCTGGCAGATCTCCCTTTGCTGTGTGCAGGACACACAGCTTTCATTGAAGTGAAGGAACCAGGGCAGTGCAGGCTCAGCCCTCTACTCTGGACAGTGTCATGGGTGGAACCAAAGCCTCACCCTCCTGTGACTCCAGAGGACACAATCCCACCAGCAGAGTCAGTAATGGACACAGAGAGCTCTGCTGCCCAGCTCATTGTAGATAACAAAAGACTGTCCCCAAAAGGTTGGATGCTTTGACTCCATCTTACACAGCAGAAGCTGAGGAACAGAACTGTAACATGACCTCTCAGGGCTGAGGACTGACAGCTGGTCTCAGTTCAGCACTCTGTGGCTCCATCACCCAGACTTGAGAGCTTTAATCCCCATCACACACGTTCTGCACCTGCAGAACTTTTTCTTCCCACCCTCCACCCCCCCTTTGGTGACATGCTGTTCCATTCTCATTCAGTCCTCCAGCCAAAGGTTGCTTTTTCCCTTCCTAGCATGGATGAGCTCTGCAGCACACCAGTGGCTTCACTCCTTGCCTCCTAGGAAAAATGCAGCTCTTCTCCATGAAGAAAAAGAAGTAGAGAGGAAGAGGTCTGAAAGTGAATCCCTCCTGCCTGAAAGAATCAAGATCTGTGGAAGTATCCCAATTCTTCAGTCCCAGTGGGTTTGGGATGGCACCGCAGAGACAGATGCAGAGGGGTGCTGCCAAATGCCCCCTAACATGCAGGGCACGTGTGGTGCTCCGGGATCTGGTCCGGAGAGCAGCTCTGAGATCCCCAGGGCTGTCACCGCAGCCTGATCGCGTCCCTTTGTTGCTGCACAAACTCTTTGACTGGTCCATTCCACCATCTAGTGGAGATCTCGGAGAGGGCACAGCACAGCTAGGCGAGAAGGCAAGAGTTCCCACAGGACACAAAACCGTGGGACAACTAAAAATGGAAACGACCTCCGAGATCATCAAGTGCAACCTCTTCCTGAATCCCCCCACGTTCACAAACCGTATCATGAAGTGGCACGGTTACTCATTTTTTCAACACTTCCAGGGACGGTGTCTCCACAACAGCCCTGGGCATCCTGCACCAATGCCTGACCACTCTTTCAGTAAAGAAATTTCCCCCTAATATCCAACCTGGACTCCTCTGGCACCACTTGAAGCCATTTCCCCTTGTCCTGTCACTTGTCCCCTCAGCTGCTCCTCATCATCCTCCTCCAGAGCACCTCATATATATTAACAGCTCTAGTTCCTACATTATTTTATTATTATTATTCAAAATCTGCCCAGATCCTTTGGTTGCTAGGGGTAACACATGTGTTACTTTGCACTCAGATGAAAACTTGATCAAGTTCAGAGCAAAAGTAACGAGTGGACTCCTAAAAGAGTTTGAACATTTTACACAAACCCTGATTAATCCTGCAAATGGAGAGCTCAAGGAGCCATGCAGAAACTCCTCACAGGGAGCATCCTGCTGCAGTGGGACTGGACAGTGCATGACACTTGCCAGTGACTCCAATCACCCCTGTGAAGTTTATATTCAATCACGAGGTGAAATCCAGAGATCAGCACACAATGGATACCAAACACAGAACAGCTTCCCTGGTGTGTTCCAAGGCCTGGCTGGAACTGGATCCTGGCTTTGATCCATGTGCTGATGGGAGTTGGTTAGGAAAACCTAAACATGGGGATTTTTACAGTCACCTCTATAAAAGGAAGTCCAGCACACATAGTTCACATCTGCATGGCTAAGAAGGAACTTCCACCCCAAACCACTGAAAGAAGCCTTTCAGAAGACATTTGGATCACAGCAGGAACTATTTCATCACTACTTCAGCAGTCACAGAGCAAGAACTGAGGGTGAATCTGGAGTACAGCAGATGACAATCACCCTCATGCCTTGATTTTTTGTTGTCTGCAATATTCAGCACTTAAAAATCAGCCAAGATGCTTTCCACAGGTACTCAGAGGCAGAAATGCCCAGGGCACTTTGGCAGCACGTGAGAGGTGTTCAAGGCCAGGTTGGACAGGAGCAAGGTGTGAGAGTGGAAGGTGTCCCTGCCCATGGCAGGGGGTGGAACAAGAGGATCTTTAAGGTCCCTTCCCACCCAAACCAGTCTGGGATCCTGTGATTCCAAGTGTCCTGTCTGTCCTTTGATACCAGACTTCTCCTGCAAAGCCCTGGGTGCTAACAGGGGATGGGGGCAGGGTGGATAGGGATGGTGACAGTGCTGGGGTGTCATTCTGTCACTGTCAGGAACATTCCAGCTTCAGCCACTTCTTTCACTGGTCACAGAGAAAAGAGTCACAGCATGAAAACAGTATTTCAGTCCCAAAATCTTGTTATACACCGTGTCATCCTGTCACCTTCAGGAGGGACCATGCTAAGAGGAGGCTGTGGGTGTCCTGACTGGAATAACTGTGTGTCTGTCTCTCTCTCATACATATTATATAATTTATTATTATCACTGTTATAAGTATTATATACATGTAACATTAAAATAAGCTTTTTCCTGTGCAAACAGGCTCCTGAACTACAAGGATGTTCAAGTGAGTGTTTGAGGATTCCAGTTTATTCATTCCTTGCATAATCCCAGTAAGATATTAACATTCCCCAGAGCTATGCCAGTCCTCCCAACAATGCTTTCCAGTTAATTTGTTTTGTTGTGAATCAAATCCTGTTAAATAAACAGAGCAGATCCATTTCGTCTCATTTCACATTTCTGAAAGGAAAATATTCAGTCTGTATTTTACTGAGAGCTGAGAACAAGGCACTGCGAGGGCAAAACTTACTGAGGGCAAAATTAAGGGTGAAACACAAGTACCCACACACACCTTTTTTCTGCAAAAAGCTGATGTAATTTTGCATAACTCGAGATATTTGTGATCTGACTTTTCTGGGTCACTGTTATTCCACACCATTTCATGTTGACAGTAGCTCCCACTGAGTGCAGTTCTCTCCTGAGCACCACGGGATGTCCAAGCCCTGAGGCCTTTAATGAGGAAAGGATTTGTCCTGAAGTTAATGTTCACATCGAGGTTACACACATCTCCACAAGAATGGATTTCCCTTCAGCTACAAGACACGTGTCTTGTGCCCCACTGGTGAAATGGGAGAAGCTGGAATGTCCAAACACAGTCCTGGGAGAGCTCAGCCTCCCTGTGCCTTAGCAGGATGTGCCACCAGGCAGAGACAGTGACAGCCCGAGCACATCCAGCCTGCTGTCACCCATCTCACTGCCACCACACCCATCTCCACCATCCTGCAGAAAAAGAAATGGGGGTTTTTTCCCACTTAGGAGATGCTCATAGGGCAGCAGAAAGCAGGGAAGGGACTGGAGAATCCCTGAGGGAGCTGGGAAGGGAATGGAGAATCCCTGAGGGAGCTGGGGAGGGGCTGGAGAATCCCTGAGGGAGTTGGGAAGGGAATGGAGAATTCCTGAGGGAGCTGGGAAGGGGCTGGAGAATTCCTGAGGGATTTGGGAAGGGGCTCAGGCTGGAGCAAAGGAGGCTCCGGGGGAATTTCTGGCTCTGCACAAGTCCCTGCCAGGAGGGGACAGCCGGGGGGGATTTGGGATCTGCTGCCAGGGAACAGGGACAGGAGCAGAGGGAACGGCCTCAGGCTGGCCCAGGGCAGCTCAGGGTGGATTTTGGGGAATTTTCTTCATGGGAAGGGCTGTCAGGGTGCAGGGCAGGGATGGAATCCTCATTCCTGGGGAGATTTTAAAGCCGTGGGGATGTAGCACTTGGGGCCATGGGCCAGAGGGACATGAGGAGAGGGAGCGAGACCTCAGGCTGGGCCGGGGCAGGTTTAGGTTGGATTTTGGGAAATTCCTTCATTGAAAGACTGTCCACCCTTACCTAGACTGCTCAGGGCAGCGGTGGAGCCACCATCACTGTTCAAGAAAGGTGTGGCTGTGGCACTTGGGGACACAATGAGGAGCTATTAGGTCAGTAGTCGCTCTGGATGATGTTAAAGTTTCATTCTGCGCTCCGCCGATCGCTCCCGCGCTCCGTGAGGCGCTGAGGGGCTGAGGGGCGGGGCTGAGGGGCGGGGCTGAGGGCGGGGCTATCCCAGGGCTGGCCACGCCCCCGCCCTCATTCGCCGAGCCCGCCCCGCGCATGCGCAGAGGCGCAGCTGGGCCTCATGCGGTTCCCCGCCGAGCCGGCCGGCAGCGGCGCCGCGCGCGCTCCGCACCCCCCGCCCGCTCCCCCCCCGCGCGCGCAGTCCGCGCGCCCGGCGGCCACAGGTGAGAGCGGCGGGCGGGACCATCCGGGCAGCGCCGCGGGGGGGGACAGAACGGGACCGCGCGGACCCCGCCCGGACCGTGCGCACCGGAGGCTCCGCGCGGCGGCGGCGGCGGGAATTTCTGGCGGGAGGGGCGGGCAGGGGCTCGGCCCTCAGCGACGGGCGGGGGAATAACCGGGGAGGGATGGTGTCGGGAATGTCCCCATCCGCGCCGCGTCCCCCTGAGGGAGCCCGCGGTGAGGCCGTGCCGCTGTCTGTGGCTCCAGGCGCGGGGCAGATGAAGTACATCCTGGTGACGGGCGGCGTGATCTCGGGCATCGGCAAAGGGATCATCGCCAGCAGCATCGGCACCATCCTCAAATCCTGCGGGCTGCGTGTCACCTCCATCAAGATCGATCCTTACATCAATATCGATGCCGGGACCTTCTCCCCGTACGAGCACGGTGAGTGCCCCGCGGGCTGGGCTGCCTGACACACTCACTTTGAAGATATTGCTGACTTAGCTGGGGAAAATAAGCTTCGCTGGAATCAGTTAAAATTCAGAAGGTGGTTAAGAGAGAGACCGGATTTGAGACAAGCTATCCCGGAGCTAATAACTCATTGTCTGTCGAGTTTATGTTTGTGTAAGCTGGGCTTGTAACGAAAAACAAGAGAATTGATCAATAGACCCCCAAAACACAGAATGATTGCAGACCCTGTATCTCTAGAAACAGTCTTGGGAACAGGAAACTATAAGGTTTTTCTAAGGAGTCGTTTATCACATATCCATCAAAGGTTGAAAGTTTAGAATGAGGAAGACTAGTTTTACTTCCTCCCTTTGGTGCCCACTCCCCACATAAGACCCCCGACTCATTTCAGAGAAGAAACTACTGCATGCTGAATAGCCTTTTTGTCAATTAGCATACGAAGAGGAGGTGACAGGGGTATGAATATGCATTTGTATTTTGTGTATTCAACATTTTTGTGGATAAAAGGCTCTGTAATTACCTGTGATCTTTGCAGTGCGTATTGGGGAGCTATCCCAGCTATCCCAGCAGCTGCCCGGCCGTCAATAAACATAATAAACAAACACTTTCTAACTTAACTGTTAGAGAGTCTTTTGTCCCTCACAGTTGGGTATGGATATTAGATCCATATTTGTATTTTAATAAATCATTGGCTTACCCTGAATCGTCTCCTTTGTAGGAGCCTTTGTGCCTGGTCCTGCCCTGGGGAGCCTCAGGCTGAGCCTGCCAGCTGTGCCAGCTGTGCCAGCTGTGCCCCCAGCCCAAGCACAGATGTGCTCTGGCCTGTCCTTGCTGCTGCCTTGAGGGGTTCAGTCCCCAGCACGCTGGTCTCTCGGTGATAGAAGGCAAAATTTTAGTTCTGTTCGCCACTCCTAAAGTGTCTGTGGCGATCAGGGAAGGGGTTTCCTGATGGTGGATTCTCCCACATGCCTGACATGTGCTCTGTGTCTGTTTCTGTGCCTGCAGGGGAGGTGTTTGTGCTGGATGATGGAGGAGAAGTGGACCTGGATCTCGGGAACTACGAGCGCTTCCTCGATATCCGACTCACCAAAGACAACAACCTGACCACTGGGAAGATCTACCAGTACGTCATTAACAAGGAGAGGAAGGGAGATTATCTTGGCAAAACGGTCCAAGGTGATGCAAAACTTCTGTCCTGGTGCTTAGAAATGCATTCTGTATTTCAGTGCTGGCTGGGTGCTTTTGCCTTTCATCTTCACTGAGGCTCTGCAGCATCCTGCTTGTGTTTGGACTGTGCTGGATTTGGGTCCTGCTGTCTAATGTACCCAGTGATAAATGTGAACAGAATTCAGACCAGTACACTTTGGGGTTGTTAGTTAGCTAGTTAAAATGGTTAATGCTTTTAACTCATGTCATTATAAAACCCAGAGGATTTGTGAGTATCAGATCAGTCCCTTCTCTTTTTAACCACTCTCCACAGCTGGTTTACCATAAGACTTCTACAGACAGTTAAAACCAGAGTAACTTTCTCTGCTTAGAGCAAAGAACAGTTTGTGCTTGAATCTTTCAGCTTAAAGGAAATGTTGCTTACATGTGTTTAAATTAAGGCAGGGTTCCATTTCCTGCCAAGGCACTTGAAAATCACAGCCAAGAATAATCACTTTGAAAATGCATAGCTCTTTAAAGTCACAAATTCCTGCTCAAGCAGGATTGGGAATTGGAAGCACTGGCTAGTGATTGTCAGTAATTTGCTCTGGCTTTAACCCTTGCCTGGGTTTCTTTTCCAGTTGTTCCTCACATCACAGATGCCATACAGGAATGGGTGATGAGGCAGGCACAGATTCCTGTGGATGAAGATGGCATTGAACCCCAAGTTTGTGTGATTGAGGTTTGTAACTTTTAAAAAGTAGGTGGTTTTGTTCCATGCATGCAGTAAACTGATCTCTTTGCATCTTTTGCACATTTCTTTACAGAAATGTTTAAATTTGCATGTTATAACGGATTAAAAACTCCCCTTGTTAACTTCACTCACTCTAATCTTTTGAATTTCAACCTGCAGCTGCCTCATGAGGCAGCCCCACAGGACCCCAGGGAAGGGCTGGAGCTGTGTCAGGGGAGATTGAGAGTGGAGCTCAGGGAAAGGTTCTTCCCCCAGAGGGTGCCCAGGGAATAGGCACGGCCCTGAGGCTGCCAGAGCTCCAGGAAAGTTTGGACAGAGCTCCAGGGATGCACAGGGGGGATTGTTGGGGGTCTGGGCAAGACTGGGGTCTTCCTTCCAGCTCAGGATATTCTATGAATTAACCTACAGAATGAATTTTTTAGTTCTTGTAACTTAAAATGCCAGTCTGAGTTGATTGTGCTGTGCCCTCTTCTTCCTTGGTGGATGGAGGGAAGGGAGGTAAATCCCCCTCTGGAAACAGTTGTCTTTCATCCTCAAAGTGACCAGTTCAAGACCAGACGTGTGACAGGGAATGGCTCAAGTTAGTGGTGGCAGTTTTCAGTGTGTCTCTGGAACATTCTGCTGCCAGAAGGAGACAGAGCAGGGCAAAGGCTCTGACACTGCTGAGCTGGCTGGGATTTGCTAATGCAGGACAGGGAGTTTGTCATAGAGCCCAGGTCATGGTGACTTGGACTCTGCCTGCGGCTGGGGTGCCAATATCTGTGCCAGGATCACAAGCCCAGATCTGAAGGAGGCACTGTCTGACAGGGCCTGGGAGGCTCCAGGTGTAGTCTTGTATCTGTTCCTGCATGTGTCCACTCTATATAATTCCTAAAACTGAACAGAAATTTTGCTTCTCAGTGCCACCTAATGTTCATAATTTTCACATCTAAGTCTTTTTTCTGAAGAGAAAATAGAGGTCAAGGTGATGTCTCTGGAGAAGTGCTGCCCATAGGGGAAGCTGTGGCTTTTCCCTTGTGTCTCTTTGATTTGTGGAAATTATGAAGGTAGAATAGTACCTGGAGTAGATTGGAGGCTGTGAAAGTAGTGCATGCAGCTGGTAAATCCTGAATAGAATCACAGAATATCCTGAGCTGAAAGGGACCCCAAGGATCATTGAGTTCAACCTCTGTCCCTGTCCCAGACCCCCCAACAATCCCCCCCCCGGGCATCCCTGGAGCTCTGTCCAAACTCTGCTGGAGCTCTGGCAGCCTCGGGGCTGTTCCCATTCCCTGGGGGAAGAACCTTTCCCTGAGCTGCATCCTGAGCCTGCCCTGACCCAGCTCCAGCCGTGCCCTGGGTGCTGTCATTGTCCCAGAGATTGGCACTGCCCCTCAGGAGGAGCCGTGTTGGTGCTGATGCTCCTTTAGGCAATCAAAGGGATGTGCTGGCGAGATGTTTGTGTGTTGTCACACACACATTTTTATGTCTTTAGTGCGCCCCTTCACCAGGTGCTGTTTTGGCAGTATCTTTCATTGCTAGTGTCTGTGTGTTCCCAGCTCGGGGGCACTGTGGGTGACATTGAGAGCATGCCTTTCATCGAGGCCTTCCGCCAGTTCCAGTTCAAAGCCAAGAGAGAGAATTTCTGCAACATTCACGTCAGTCTGGTTCCCCAGGTAAGGACCCAAAACATACTGGTGGTCAGAGGCTTCCTCAGTCCAAAATTTCCTGAATAGCTCTTTCTGAAATGCTTCATCTCTAAGCGCTGTTACTTTTGTATTTCTGTTTGTATTTATAAACTTCTGGCAGAAGGGCAGAGATTATATACTTACGTATTTAAAAAGTCTTACAGGAATTGAACGGGGACTTTTCAAAGGGTGTAAATGTGTAATAAAGGCTTGGGAGTTGCAGAAATGCAGCATGAGCATTCCTTTTGTCAGAAGGAACTAGATTTGACAGGGCAAATTGATAATTATGGAGTGCAGATCAATCTTTGTTCTCTTCTCTCCCTTTTTCCCCTTCTGTCCAGGCCAAGTGATTTACAGTTCAAAATGAAAAATACAAAAATTCAGGTATTTGGAGGGAGCAGTGGATAAACCTTAGGCTCTCTGTCCCTCTCCATCCTGCACTCCAGTGGGCAGATTGGAACTTGGGTTTCTGCTGTTGCTTTCAGTCCTGGGGATTAAAATGGGTTACATGAGGTTCATGTGAATTGTCCAAGAACTGAATCAAAGTTTTTACAAGATGGCTGAGGGTGCTGATTAACCTGCTAAATCATTGCTGCTTGTCACAATCTGATACACCAACTGCTCTTCTTTGACCAGCCAAGCTCGACAGGGGAGCAGAAGACCAAACCCACTCAGAACAGTGTTCGTGAGCTCAGAGGTCTTGGGCTCTCACCAGATTTGGTAAGGATTGTGTTGCACGGCTGTGAATGGAAAAATCTGGCGTGTTGCAACAGCAGTTTTGTCTGAGTAATGCTTAAATTGAGAGCTCTTGTGTAGTGCTGATAATTAAGGAAAAGAAATGGAGTTGTGGGGTTTTTATTCTTAAATCACAGAGGTTGCACAAAGACAGCTCTTAGGGGTTTGTTTTATGAATGCCTGAGTATTTCTGTTTGGTGTCACAACCTTGATGTTGCTGCTCTGTTAGATTGTTTGCAGGTGCTCCACTCCTCTGGATACCTCAGTAAAAGAAAAGATTTCCATGTTCTGTCATGTTGAACCAGAACAGGTGAGGATTGCTGTCTGTGTTTCCTTGCAGTAAATATTGGAACTGTTTGTCAGATGCTGAGGGGAATTTTGTCTGAGTGCAGCAGTTCCAGCTCTGTGTTTTGGTAGCTGCATAATTCATTTGCTGCTTTGTCTTACCTCCCTTCCTGGCACATGGGCCTGTTGCTAAACCAATTCTTTTTGTACCAGCACCCAGGTTTTCTTGTAAGGTGATTAGTGTAAGCTTAGAGAATTTTATGGAGCCCAAGGTGATTCCTGAAACACTGCTTTGACCTTAATTATACTTTCATGTTCCTTCTGTGAACATAGAAGAATTAGATTTTCCAGTATTTAGAGGTGAAAGGATTGCCCAAAATTAGTTTTAAAGGATATATGACTGTACTTTTCACAATATTATTCTTCTGCCCAAGAATTCTTGAGAGATTTCACAGAGAGGGTGAAAAGGTGTTTGGGAGAAGCATTGTTTCACTTGAAGGTTGTGATATGGACAAATTTCATGTTTGCACGATGCTTTCTATCCTGACACTCATAACACATTCTAAGGTGGACCTTGGAAAATAGTCAAAAGTATGTAAGCTGAGGATTAGCACTTTCCAATCCAGCTGGAGCTCAAAAAATGTTGTCTTTTTTTGTGAAAGACTGAGTATAACTTCACAATCCCAGGTTCTGTCAGGTAATTTTTATTAATCTGCTCTACAGCAAGACCAAACTTGAGTCCTGCAGTTTCAAGGACTGCACTGCTGGCAGTAATGTTGATGTGTCATCAGTAAAATATCTACCTGTTGTTGGCCAGGAATTCAAAATAAGTTTGCTCTTGTCCTTTTCCAGGAAGTTTAATGCAGTTCTGTGTAGTTGTTGCTCTGACTGCTGTTGCACTTGGATTGAGAAGTTAACAGCACTGAGGCTAAAAGAGGAAAATGTGCAGCCAAGGAGATTTGACTGGTGCAGTGTTGAACTCTGCTTTCATTTGAGTCAGTAGAAATGAGGATTTTAAAAAGTTTTGCCAGTGTGTTTTGGATCATTAAAGTACAGGTTCATTATTAATGGACAGGTGACAGTTATCCTGAGCCATCTTTTCCCATTTCAGTGAGCTAGAACTGTTGATGTAGATTTTCCTCACCGACCTAAGAATTCTTTACTCATGACTGTGTAATCCTAAATTTGATGAGGGGCACCCTGTAAAGTGTATTCCTGTTCTGGGGTCACAGATTTCCCTGGGTTTCAGTCATTCTGGGAGCCCTGGTTAGGCAGAGCAGTGGTGGGCAGGGGGAAGCTGTGCCTGTGGCAGTTTGGCTGCAGCTTCTCTTGGGATTCTGTATCACAGGAGTCTCTGGAGTGTTCTTTGAACTCACAGAATGTGCTGTGCAGCTGACTCTGCTGCTGCTGGGTTATTGTGTCACAGCCCTTCCCAAGGGGCTCCAGAGAGCAGTAATGCCTTGGAAGTGCTGAAGAATGATTTCCTTTTTCAAGCATAAGGAAACCAATGTTAAACTATTGATTTATTTTATTTTATTCACCATGCTACTGCCTGGAAATTTAGGTGGTCATAGGATTTTCTGCTAGAACAAGAGCACTGCAAGATTTTTTGCAAGAACACTCTGAGTGTCTGAGTAAAAATGACTGTATGGGCACTGGATGCCTGTGTTTTAATGACACCCTTATTTTATGAACAGGTCATTTGTGTCCATGATGTCTCCTCTATCTACCGGGTTCCTCTGTTGTTAGAGGAGCAGGGAGTTGTGGATTACTTCAGGCACAGGCTGCACCTCCCCATCGAGAGGCAGCCCAGGAGGATGCTCATGAAGTGGAAGGAGATGGCTGACAGGTGAGCTGCACTGCTGGGCACACTGCAGCACACTTCAGGAGTGGTTTCTGTCCTTGGTTGGTGGTTGTGTGAGATGATGAGTGTTATTTCCTGTTCCTCAAGTGTTCTTGTATGCTCACGGTGGTTTTTTTAATTTTTTTTTCCTTTTGCTCAGAGCCCCATCTATATTTGGAATGTTTCCAAGGTGGGGAATCCACAGCTGGTGTAGACAGCCTGTGCCAGTGCCTCACCACTCTTGTTGTACAAAATTTCATCCTTTATATGGAGCCTAAATCTCCCCTCTTTTAGATTAAAACCATCATCACTTGTCCTGGCACAACAGACCCTACTAAAACGTCTTTCCCCATGTTTCTCATAAAAATCTTAATGGAAGGTTGCCATAAAATCTCCCTGGAGCTTTTTCTTCTTCAGGCTGAACCACTGCATTTCCCTCTGCCTTTTTCCATAAAATCCTGTGAGATGTGATAAGGATCTCACTCAGTTTATGTTGGAAGTGTACTGTCTGAGTCAAACCCAGCTTGAAGTAATTAAAAGCTGGACAACTCTGCCCTCCCTTTTTAATAAAAAACCTCTCAGTAACATTACAAAGTGTTGAAATCCTTTTGTAGCTATATGGAGATAGCAGGAGTGTCAATAAAGAATATCTTTGAGTGTGCTTTCAGGCAAGTGAGACAAGTGTTTGGTACCTCTTCTGAGACTCCTTGGACACTGGGGTTTTTTCTTGTGAGGAGTAGACTCAATGTTCATGGGGAAATAGGTGAATAGAGTCTTTTCAGAAAGGGCTTGAATGTCAGCTGAAGCCTTAAATATGTTTGTTCTTACAAGGAATTAATTTTCAAGATTTAAATGCTTTCCTTTATTTCTGTGCCTGACATGAGCCAGCCCTGTCAATAACATTTCCTTCTGATGGGGAAAGCCCTTGGTCACCAGCTGGGCTGAAGGTATTTAGCAATTCTGAGAGAAACTTTCAACAAACTCTTGGCTATAGCCAGGAATGCTGTGTGAATCCCATGCTGCCAGGTGCTGGGGATTGAAAGTGTAGGCAGCACAGCCTTAGGGCTCCAGAAATGCCTTCTGTGTTTGTAGCTGCTGAAATGAACTCAGCAGCAGCAGCGTAGGAAGATGCTGTGCAGTACAAACTTCCACCAAGCTGTGCTTTGATCCTCTCCTAGGAGTTCACAGCAGCCTTTGAATCTAGCACAGCTTCCTGAAAAGGCAGTTTGGATCTGCTCAGAATGGCCTTTCATCATCAGGAGAGATGAGTTAATCTGCGTGTGGCTTTCTGCAACTCTTCTCCTCAGTCATTGTTCTGGTTTTGATCTCGCTTTGATATTTCTAAATCAGAATTATTATAAAAGGTCACTCTTCCAAAGACGTCAGCTCTGTTGGACAGACGTAGGAGAGCACAGCTGTTGGTTCCTTGAAAAGCTGAAGAGAAGAAGTGATTCCCATCCCTCTCCTGTTCCTGCTGGAATAACCTGTTGTGTTCTGTAGGTACGACCGTCTACTTGAAACGTGTTCCATTGCACTCGTGGGCAAATACACCAAATTTTCTGACTCCTATGCCTCTGTCATCAAAGCTCTGGAGCACTCTGCCCTGGCCATCAACCACAAACTTGACATTAAGGTAGGGATGGGTCTGTGTGTGGGGAAAAAAAAATTCCTCCTGCCCTGCTTCCACCTACAGCGCTGCCCATCCTAACTCAGATTTTCACAAGCCCACAGACAGAAAGGGAGAAGTGATTCAGGCAGTGAACATCCAAATTGTCCTTGCATCAAAACAGCTGTTTTGATTATAACAGCTGTTAGCAAGCCTAAACCAGCTTCAGAGCAAACCAGCCTCTCCTCCTGTGAGCTGTTTGGGGTGTCTGGAGTGGATGGAAACTCCTCAGTGCTCAGCGTTGTGTGCTGAGCTGTGCCAGTGGTGGATGGATTGCAGGAGGGCACTCTGCTTTAATTTCTCTGACACTCGTTGCAAGTGATTCTTTTTGGGGGTTGTTGCTGTTAACCTTGTGGTACTCAGGTTTTATGATGCCCCTGCCTCAGGTTTTCATGCTGGTTTGGCTGCACAGATGCTTTTAGGGATCTTGGTCATAGCTGGTTGCTCTGAAGAGGTGAAATATGTAGCTGTTACCAGAAATTTTATTTTCATTTCAATGGACTTCTCAATTTCCAGCAGTTTCAGGATGCCAGTGAGTCATGGAAATAGGTGGTTGCTTTTTAACAGTACTGATCTAGGTCAGGGTTTTCTTTCAACTTCCCAAATCAGCAAATGAGCAAAACAAGTAAGACTGGTAAAGTGCAAACCCTTCACATGCACCTGTGGTTATTTCCTGGCACATCTGTGTCTGAGGGGCTCAGAAATGAAGTGAGCTCTATGAGCTTTGTGCACGGAGATCTCATGCTAAAGAACTGAGTAGCTATAGTAGGTAGGTAGTTTTGCAAATTCCAAAAAAGAAACAAAAAAAAGAAGGACAAAATGGTTCTTTTAAAGAGTTAGCAGACATCCAAAAGTTCAGCAGTACTGAAATGCTGGAGATGAGAAAATGGAAAAATTGCAGGGTTTTTCCCCATTGTCATAACACCCTTTAATTACAGCAGCCTGTGTTTCACCATATCCTATTTCTTCTTCAATGCCTCTTGAAGAAGTTGTTTATTTGTGTGGTGGTTTGTGTCTGTACAGCCCCATGTTCCCACCTTGCTGTGCTGCATTAACACCTGACATTTAACATTACAGGCTGGGGCTCAGGGACTTGGTGTCACGTCACAGCAGAGCTGCAGAGAGGGCAGGACAGAAAAATCATGAGTTCTGTTTGTGCACCAAGAGCAGGATGGTGAGGAAAGGAGTTTTGTTGACTAACAGATGGGAAAAAAAAACTTAAGTATCCATAAGGATACAAATCCAGACCTGTCCAGGAGGGATGATGCTATCTTAATTGAGTGAGAACTCAGGAGGTCCTGTAGACTCTCGTGGCAATATCTCCTCATCCTTTTTTTTGGGTTTCTTGCCAGTACATTGACTCTGCTGACTTGGAGCCAGACACTCTGCAGGAGGAGCCTGTGAGGTACCACGAGGCGTGGCAGAAGCTCTGTGCTGCTGAGTGAGTCCTGCTCTGGCCTTTCCTTGGAGAATGGCTGATAAATAAATAAATAAAGCTGATAAACCACCTGCTGCTGACAGCTTTGGAGTTAAGGGAGGCTGGAGATTGTTGTCAGCAATCTGACAAGGCCCCCAACACCTCTCAGGGGCATTTAGGATAAGATGTTAAATGGAGAATTGTTAAATAAGTGAGGGAGGTGAATGAAAGGCAGCAGTGGGGGGAAAGATGGTGCTGGTGAGGATATGCACACCTGTGTGAAACAGGGAGAGAAAATCAGGAGAGAGGAAAGGTACTGGTGAAGGCTGTTAGAGTGAGAATGGAAGGTGTAAATAGGGTAACAAGTTCTTCAGAAATAACGTGTGAGAGGGGGAAGAGTGTTAGTATGCAGAGGAGTGCCAGGAGTTAGCACAAAAACAAGAACAAGTGGTGTCCTGCTACAGCAGGATTTGAGTGAGATCAGAAGAAAGAACCTCCTACAGAATTTGGTGTTAGGACAACCTGACACTGTAGGCAGAGCCTTCCTCAGCACAGGCCTGGCTGGGTGATGTTTGCAAACATGTTTGGTGCAGGGTGTGGGAGTCCCACAGCATGAACCATTTCAGTATGGTAACCTGCAATATATTTGGGATCTCTCTTTGGGAAGGTAAAACTGGCATTTATAAAACCTTACCCTGTGAATTCTGCTTTTTTGGGACAGCTCATGTGAAGTCATGTGGCAGCTGCTGCAGCCAGGCCTTGCCACGTGGCTGCTTCAGAGCCCTTGTCAGGGCAGAGGTCTTGCAAGGCCAAGATGTGATGGGAGGGAGGGGATGTGTGGGTGTGTGGTTTGGGGCAGCCATGCTGAATGGAATCTTTTCATCCTCATGCAGCGGAGTTCTGGTTCCTGGTGGATTTGGTGTTCGAGGGACAGAAGGCAAAATTCAAGCTATTTCCTGGGCAAGAAAACAGAAAAAACCCTTCTTAGGTGAGAAACGTGTTTCATCCCTAAGAAGAAATAAAGGAAAGGAGAGGAGATTGAAGAACAGCCTATCTGGTCTGCAGCAGGAGCTGCCCTGATTTTCAGGAGTGTCTGGGATGAGCAGTTTTGCAGGCAGTTGTCTGAGGAAGGCAGTGATCTGTGCTCAGCTGAGCTGGGAATGCAGCCTCATCCCTGGCTAGCTCTGAAGTGGTCAGAGTTGGCTGGGATGTGCTGGCAAGGAGTCTGTAATGAGGGGAAAGCAGTCTGGGGCTGTTTCAGATCAGGCTGTGGGGATCTTGGCACCAAGAAATACATGACTGCATTTCAGTGAAGTGTCTGTGGAGAGAGACTGAACTGATGTGTGGGCAGAGGGGAGGGGAAAGGAGGGAAGGAAAGCTTGTCAGGACTACAGACCCTTAAATCCCAGTCAAAGATCTGCCTCATCCAGTTTTTAGGATACTGTGTGAAGGTGTGTGTGCTTTGCAGCATGGGCTCAGAGATCCCTGTCCTGAGCTGATCCATGTCCTGCCTTTCCTTCCTCAGGAGTCTGTTTGGGAATGCAGCTGGCAGTGGTGGAGTTTGCTCGCAGTGTCCTTGGTTGGCAAGGTAATGTCACAAAACCCTTCCTGCTTTTCTTGGGTTGCTTGAGTAATACCTGTGATTTTTTTATATACCTGTGATTTTTAGATTTTTCATAGGTAGGTTTAATTTTTTACCTTGACCTGTGAAAATCCCTCTCTCTCTTCTGCTAATTCAGAGTAAAAAGAGCAATTTCCTTACCTGACTCTTGATTCTCTCCAGTAGTGAGGGTGGGGAAAACTCTGCTCCTTTCCCCCTCCCTGCCTTTATTTCTGTATTTGAAGCTGCTGAATGTATGTTTTTCCTGAATGAGGGTGGGTTATCCTAAGACTGCAGCCTCTGAAATGGATACCAAAGAGGGCAGACAGCTCTGTTCCTGCTGCCTGGGGTGTTCTGTGCCTGAGGGGGAGCTCAGCACAGTTGGGGATGAGGAGCAGCTGTCTGTGGGGCAGGTCCAGTCATGGTGTGAGCCACTTGGTGTTTATGATTGCTGAATACTGCATTGCAGATGCGAACTCAACAGAGTTTGACCCCAAAACTTCTCATCCAGTGGTGAGTTTATGGTGATTTACTGGTAATATCCTTACTAGACTTTCCTACACATCTCTGGGCATGATTGCCAGAGCAGCTGGGGCTGCCCCTGGATCCCTGGAAGTGTCCAAGGCCAGGTTGGATGGGGTTTGGAGCAGCCTGGGACAGTGGGAGGTGTTCCCAGGGCAGGGTATGGATGAGCTTTGAGGTCCCTTCCAACTCAAACTGTTTTATAATAGCTACTGACAGACCTGAATTCCTGACATTTGTGGAAGGCTCTGTGTTTCTGGTCCAGGGTCCACCATAATGATTGGCTCCTGCTATAATTTAAAATGCTACTCAAAGTGAGGAAGTTACCAAAAAACAGCTTATGATGTTGTTTATCAAAGAATGAGCAATTCTGATTTGGGGGCTTTGTTGCCATAATTTTGTGTGTTTGTTTAACATGCAGTCCAGTAAACAGCACAGTATTGGTGTGTGCAATCTGTAAACTGAGGCCATTTTCTATGTGAAAGTTTCTTGAATCTCCACAAACCTCCCATATGTACTGCCAGATAACCTAATTCTGCTGGTCTGCCTTGTCAAGACAGTGTTCCTTGGGCTGGTTTCCTTGGGTGAATGTTGGTGGGATTTTTTTCCTGTAATATGTCAGAGTCTGCCTGTTACTGTTACTCCTCCCTGATTCTCACCTCCCTCTGAATTC
Source organism: Certhia americana (assembly GCA_018697195.1). Lineage (NCBI taxonomy): Eukaryota > Metazoa > Chordata > Aves > Passeriformes > Certhiidae > Certhia > Certhia americana. Next base: position 155,782 of record CM031876.1, read on the forward strand.
TTTCCACAGGTCATAGACATGCCAGAACATAATCCTGGACAAATGGGTGGGACAATGAGGCTTGGCAAGAGAAGGACACTCTTCCAAACCAAGAATTCAATCATCAGTAAGGCCCTTTTCCCCCTCTTCTGGAAACATTTCCTGGGAATGGCTTGGATGTGTGGTGGGATGGAGAAGTGAAACCTGGGGATGTTGAAGCATCCTTGAATGTTCACAGACTGTTTTAGTGGGGAATGGGGATCAGGGAATTTGATCTCCTCCAGAAGTGGCAGATTCTGAAGGATGCTGATCAAAATAGCTGTGATCACTGCTCTGAGCAACATCTTGCTTCTGCTGCAGGGAAGCTGTATGGAGATCATGATTTCTTGGAAGAGAGACACAGACACAGATTTGAGGTAAAAATGCTCATATTGAGCTTTCCTGTGTAATCCAGACACAAGAGGTCATGGCTCATCTCTTTTTTTGGTTTTCTAGGTCAATCCAGACCTGAAAAAGTGGTTTGAAGAGCAAGGGCTGAAATTTGTGGGGCAGGATGAAGAGGGAGAGCGGATGGAAGTGGTTGAGCTGGAAGGTGAGTCCTTAAGCAGTTGGTTTGTGGGTGTGGGATGGACAAGGGAAAGTGTTTGGGGGGTGATGGAGCAGGTCAGACTGTCTCAGAATGATCCCATCCATAAAATGGTGGTAAAAATAAAATCCCACGTCCCTCTCCATTTGTGGACAAAAGGCACGGAGATGATCCTTCCTCATCATCAGGGCTTCAACATAATCAAGATTTCTCCTGCAGCTCAGCCACAAGCCTGAGAGACTTGATGTGAATGTTTTGTTTGTTCCTCTCAGAGCATCCTTTCTTCGTTGGTGTTCAGTATCACCCCGAGTTCCTCTCCAGACCTATCAAGCCATCACCCCCCTACTTTGGGCTCCTCCTGGCATCTGCAGGGAGACTCACCCACTACCTGCAGAAGGGCTGCAGGCTCTCCCCCAGGTGGGTTTAAGACAGACCCCAGTCAGAGCTGTCTCAGGACACTGCTGCTTCCTGCAGGATAACCCAGAGCATCCTCTTGGCACAGCATTCCTGGGGATAACTTGGGATTGCACCACCCCTTCTTTCCACTCTTCTTTTGGAAGCTCGTGTCTGGTGTGCTGAGGCTGATTGTGGGGCCACAGAGCTGTCAGTCAGGCTCTTTGGGGAAACTGAGGCTAAGCCTGCTCTTTTCCATGACTGGAGACCTCATGGGCTTTTCCCTCCATTCCTCAGACAAATCCCACATCCAGGTTGATCCATAACAAACTTATTCCTGTTGCTGGTTTTAAGAACAGGCCCTGGTGGTTGCAGCCTCGTATTTTTTTTTCTGCTGTCTTCAGCTTTCTGTGTTTCAGTTTGCAGAGCAAGTGGTGTTTTGGGTGGATGTAAAGGTGCAGTTACTTGGTGCTGCTGTGCCCCAGTGCCTGCAGTTCTGTTTGTCACAAATAACAACCATTTGGTGCTGAGCTGTTCTCCTCCTCACAGAGAACATGGAGGGTTTGCTGAGCGCTGACAGACACTGAACAAAAACCAGACCAAGTGCAGAGGAGGATTAGCAGTGCCTGTATCAAACCAGACAAATGCAATGCCAAAAGGAAAGTGTTGGCTTTGTGGGCTGAGCTGCAGTGCAGCTGCACCACGGGATTCCTGTGTCAGTGTCTCCATTGCAGTGGTCAGGTGTGGTCCAGAAGAGTTTCATGTGTGAGGGGCTCTCGTTCCAGTGCCTCCAGGGGTTGAGGGATGTTTTAATTCTCTGCTTTGTCACATTTGAGTTGAAAAAAGCCAAACTTTTCCCTGTGCTGTAGCATCCCACGTTAATTTTCAGTCCTTAAAGCATTTGTGCTCCCTAAGCCCAAGTTTTTTACTCCTGCAGGGACACCTACAGTGACCGGAGTGGCAGCAGCTCTCCTGACCTGGAGATAACAGAGCTGAAGTTCCCTTCAGCAAATCATGACTGATTCCTGGTAATGTTTAATGATCTCAACATCTTCCTTTTGGGAAAGATTTCTTGGCCAGTCTTTGCTCCTGGCACCTGACTTTCCACATTATTTGGTAGAAAGCTGGCCCCCCATGAGATGTGCTGGTGCTCATGCATGTGTTCCAGCTGTGCTGAGGGGCTGGGTGGTGCCTCTGTGTAACAGCTGGGTGTCCCCTTAGCCAAGTGACACACAATAAAATACAAATACACACAGAGGAATTCGGGGTTAGATTCAGATAAAAGCACCAGTGGAGCACACGCTCCTGAAAACAGGGGCAGAGCTGAGCAAGGGATTCCTGGGTTTAGGAAATTCAGTATTTTACAGTTCCTTGCTATTGTAAAAGAACATCTTGGAAGATTCCATTTTATCCATCTCCTGGGACAGCAGTTCCTGTCAGACCTAGGGCTCTGTAAGGGCTGTGGGTGTTACAGGGATGTGAAAACTGGATGTACACAGTCCAGGGAAGGAGAAGATACTAAAACCTGATACTCAGACTGCACCAGCAAAACAGGCAGACTTTAAATTTGCATCCTCCTGTGCAGTAGGTGATCATGGATGTGACACCTGCCCTGGCTCTGGCTGGTTTGTGTGGGGGTTCTGCAGGAGTTCAGCAGCATCTGCACACATCTGTGGGTTAACAGCAGAGCTCCACTGCTGAGTGCCAGGGCACTGAAGAGATCCAGCCCTTCCCTTTGTGTAACTGACACTCCCAGAGGGAAAGCAGGGCCAGCCCCAGTCTGCCACAGCAGTGCTCCCCATCCCTGGGCACAGGTTTGGGACCAGATGTGAATGTTGGGTCTTGGGTTGTTCAACAGCTGGAACAACACCAAGACTTGAAATATTCTCCCTGTAAATTTTTATCCTAAAGATACTCTGAACCTCGGTCTCACTGACCAGCATCCCATGTGTTCCCTAAGGTGGCAGGTCTGGTGGCACATGAGGAAGCTGTGGGGAGGGTGGCAGTGTCCTTGGGACTTGTCTCAGCCCAGCTCTCTTAGGGCTGCAGCACAGTGAAAACGTTGCATTGGTGCAATGTGTGGAAGCAGCCTGTGTTCACTGCTTTTGGTGGCTCCACAATGTCCCTGTAAAGCTGACAGACACTCATGAGCTGGGCACAGGGCTCTTGCCAGGGCCCATGTGGCAGATTCTGCCTCCAGTGCCGTGCAGTTCCAACCTGTGGCTCTTCTCATCACTAATACCTGCTCCTTTTCTCTCTCCCTCTCCAGGTGTGTCCTTGCTGCCAAGAGAGGAGTCTCCATTAGGTTCTCCAGGTGTTCTTACAGCAGTAGCTTCAATACCTTCAGCTTTGGGCTTTCCTAACTTATGGGTTTATAATTTTCATTCTGAGATCCTTATTCCTCAGCTCTTCTGTCCTTCCTTTATTTTCTATATAGATCTTGTTTTTTTGTGGAGGTGAGTTCACAGAGGCCCCTCCAGACTTCCTTCAGTTGCACCAGCTTGGAGGTCAAAGCAAACTGGGGTGTGGGGTTTGCTGTGTTGAGGGGAATCCCATGGCACCTGTCCTTCCCAGTGCAGGGAGTTTTTGGCATCTGGGTGCCTTGGACACTGACAGTGGAGTTGCTTTCTCCAGTCTTTCTGCTCCCTCCTCAGTCTTTACTGGTGAAATCATGGATGACATGAGATTTTAGGGGCTACCTTAGTGTCTGAGCTGGGTTGTGCTGCAGGGAGGGCTCTGGGCAGCTTCATGCAGCCTTTTTGGTTTGTTTGCTTGGTTTTTTTTTTTCAGGGAAAGGGGGAAGGGGATGATTTTTCGTTTATTTTTTTTTTCCAGTAGCATTAGCAAACCTTTGGCACTGGTGCTCTTGGCGCATTCATTGTCACTATGAATTTGTAACCAGGAAGATCTTCCTGGGATAGTGTTACTCTGGAACATGCTCAGCTCTGGCTGACGTGTCACTGCAGGGATGTGTTTAACTGGGATCAGGTTTGTGGGAGCAGGAGAACAAACCTGCCAGGGAAGCCCTGACGCCAGGGTGAGCCCTCCCTGTGCCATCACTCCTGACGATGGGAAACTCCAACCCCTTGCATCAAGGGGGAGGTGAGAACAGAGTGAGCCACTGAACCACTCCCACTGCTGCCTTCAACTGTGTCTTCAACTGACACAGCAGCTCCTGGTGCTTTTTCATGGATGTGAAGCAGAGCCTTTCGTTGCCTTTTTGTTCACGTTGGAGTCGCGGGTGCTCCTGCAATTCCCAAGGGCTGTTCCTGAGGGAGGGGCTTGCCCTTCCCTCGGTGTTACCTGAGCTGGGTGCTGGGTGTTGCTGTCCAGCCCTGCGGTGCTGAGAGGGCTGAACTGCCTCGGTTCCCTGCCTGCTGCTGCTGAGGAACAGCCTCTGTGGCTTTTGGTGATTGAGAGGGAAGGAAGGAAGGAAGGAAGGAAAGCGTCTCCATTGTCTGATGTCGCACGCTCAGATTTCAGCAGCTCCGTGGAGTTTGGGGAGAGCTGCACGGCCAGATCTGGCTGAGCCACGAAACCAAATCCTGTCCTGTCCCTCCTCAGTGATCTCCTCCTCAGCCTCCCCCTTGCTTTAGTCCTCAGTTGTTTTGAATATTCCCTCTAAAGCTGCTGTGAGCATTCCTCGTGTGCCAATTCCAGCTGTTGTGCAGGAATTACTGAGCTGCAGTGCTCTGCTGCTGCCCAGTCCTGCCCACTCCTGGGGCACGGTGAGATCCTTCCTCAGCTGCAGCACAACTGCGGGTTTTTTTTTTTCCTGAAATGTTTGTTTTGGCCAAAATCGTGCAACTGACTGGTCATTAAAAGCTCATTTGTAACAAACTGTGTAAGGAGCCCTGAGCTTGCCCTGTTCCTGCCTGCTCGGAGGGAGGGAAGGAAAGGACAAAACTGCCCAATCTTGAATTAATCCCCTCTAAACTAGCAAAAACTTGTGAGCTCTATTCACGGTGGGTTTAGACATGGAGCTCCAAAGTCTGAAGTTATGGAGCTTCCTTCCAGCAGTGGAGAAACCTTGGGAACCTGGGCTGAGCCTGCAGGCTGTGCAGGGCAGAAAATGGTTTCCAATGCCTTTGAGCTGCCCTGGAGTGTTTGTCCCACACCCTTCCTCCACAGCTGGGAGTGTTTCTTGCCCAGTGCAGCACATACAGGACCAGGCCCATGTTCAGAACTGTGTCCCTGGGCCATGGGGTGATGTGGGGCTGTCACTGCCACCACTGCTGTCCCTAGAGCAGCCTCAGCCCAGGCTGTGCTGCCAGGGGCCATGGGCACAGACACTGCTGCAGTCCCTGAGGGGATGGGGCTGTGGCAGAGGGGTGCTGGCACAGTGGAGCCCCAAGGCTCATGTGACAAGTGGCCCCTGGACAGGAGCCCTGGTGTCCTCCGTGAGCAGCAGAGCTGAGCCTGCCAGGAGACACGTGGGGGCTCCTGCCCCCTCACCTGCTGCTGGACTTTGACCAGCCAAGACTTTGCAGCACCCACCTCACTGTCCCCCCGGGGCTGGGTGCCCTTCTCCTGCCTTCTGCCACCAGCCCCTGCAGTCAGCAGGTGCTCCAGGTGCAGTTCAAGCTGGGACACAAACCCACGGCTCTGTGCACAGGGGAGTGAGAGCCATCACCCCTCACTCCATCACTCATCACCCTCGTCATGGGGGACCAGCCCCGTTGAGGGGCCTGGCCAGCCCCCACCCCTGTCTGGCTGCAGGGGCTCTTTGCCCAGCTCCCCAGGAAGGGCTTTGAGGGGTGTCAGCAGTGATGGCTTCAGGGGCTTAGGCAGGGACGTCCGCAACTTGCCCCGACATCCTGGAGCAACCCCGACTCCAGACTGGAGCAAGGAATTCCAAAAACCTCTGTCAGCACCAGGGAGGACAGGCGGGGGTGTCAGCCTGGGGGTGCCTCAGGGGCTGCTGGACAAAGGGAGGACACGATGATGTGCCTTCCCTCAGCCCCACCATGGCCTCGCTCTCCCTCCCTGCCTGGAGGAGCGGCCGGGGGTCAGTCCTGTGGGTAAATCCTGGGGATCAATCCCAGGGATCAATCCC
>CM031876.1:164312-239993 GCA_018697195.1 Certhia americana
GGAGACTCCAGTATAGAGACCCCAGTATGGAGACCCCAGTATAGAGACTCCAGTGTAGAGATCCCAGTAAAGACACCCCAGTATGGAGACCCCAGTATAGAGACTCCAGTATAGAGACCCCAGTACAGAGACCCCAGTATGGAAAACCCAGTATAGAGACTCCAGTATGGAGACCCCAGTATAGAGACCCCAGTATGGAGAGCACAGGTAGTCCTACACCCACCCTGCTGCAGCCCCAGACCCATGTGTGTGTTGGGTAATCAACATCCAAGAGCCATTTCCAGAGGGCCAGCACATCCTGAAGGGAGGTGGGGAGGTGGGGAGGAAGGAAAAGGGAGGTTTCACCGACAGGGGAATGACAGAGGCAGTGGCAATGCAGGGGAGCAGTCACTCACTCCAGGGCATTGTTATCCCAGCCCAGGAGAAATCTGGCAGAGGATGTGTTGATGGTGACAGCCCTGCTGTGACACACACAACCCTGAAGTCACAGCTGGAGATGGAGGTGAGGGAACAGATCCCAAAACCCTGTGCTCTGTGGTATTAGGAAAAATTTCTGCCCTGAAGGGGTGGTTAGGCACTGGCAAGGGCTGAAATTTTGAAGTGCTCAAAAAATATGTGGATATGGCATTTGGGAAAATGGCTTTGTGGTGGCCTTGGCAGTTCTGGGGGAAGGTTGGACTGGCAGAGGGCTTTTCCAACCTGAATGATTCTGTGATTTCTATTTCTGCTGCTTTACAGAACAGTCCCAGCCACTGGCAGAGAGCGGTGGAGCTCCTCATCCCCACTGGCGTTGATTTCAACACAGCAGTTTCAAAGCACCAAATGCTTTACAGCAGAGCTAGATGTGTCCCTCTTGAGACTAAGGAGGGGATGGATCATGAAGTTTAGAATAACCAGAAAACAGCTTTGTACTTGGCATTTGCAAGTGGAAGTCTCCCAGTCCCTTGTAGCACTCCTGTCCATCACCCAGTCCAGGCTGGGTCCAAGGCTTTGCACTGGACAGTTTTCCATGAAGAAAATGTTAGTTGGCTTTTAAATGAAAAATAAAAGTCACAATATTGAACAATACAAAATCCTGTCCTATGTCAATGCTCAGTTGCTTTCAGGTTGGTGAGATCTCCAGGGATTTCCAGTACCAGGTTTGATCTGGTTTTCCCTTCCACAGATGAAAGCAAGGCTCTCCTCAGGATTGACAATCCAGGGCACTTCTGTCCCTTGGCAGCTTTTCATAATTAAAACGAACATTTCTCAATTATTGGTGTTTTTAAAATAGAACAAATTAAAAAAGGAAGTGTTGGGTCAGCCCAGCCCAGAGCAGGACACAGCACTGGGTGTTTGCTCCCACTGCTCCTCAGGAGCAGCACCACAACATGAACTTTATCCTAAGGCAGAGAGAACACAGATCTTGCAGGGCTCAGGACACACAGATGCCAAATCTCTCTTGTAGCTGTAATGGTATAAACTCCACGCTGTGTCTGCATGTTTTACACTTACAAAAAGTGTTTTACACTTACAGATGTGCACAAGGACCAGAGCTTTAGAAGACTCCCTGTTACAGGAGCTGAGCAGCAATGCACTCTGTGAATCCCACCTGGAATGTGTTTCTTGACAGGAGAAATTTGCCATGAGGTGAATATTAGCCTCTGGAAGGAGCAGAATTTGTGTTTTCAGCACTGGAATTTACTGCAGAGGCTCCTTATGCACCCAGGATTCCCCCGAGGGGTTCTGATGAGGATCCAAGCCTGGACAGGGCATGAGCAGCATTTATGAGGATCTTTTTATTAAGCACAAAACTCCATCTGCTCTGCAGTGCTGCCGTGTTCTGACTCTCCCGGATTTTGTTTGTGTGATTTGCCCCCTCCCAGATGTAACACACACCCGAACACACACACACACACACATACACACATCTGTGGCACTCACATGTTTTCTGAAGAGGTCAGCGTGGGGGCCCAGCTGTGGGTCTGACTCACGGATGAACTGCATCACCTCCTCCACTGTCCAGGATGAGGGGTCACGGCTGCTGAGCCGGGAGGTGTCCCGGGAGCCGAGGTACCTGTCAGACCCTGGGGATGCCAGACAGTGCTGTTACTGGGGTCCCTGGCACCTCCCCACGGTCACTCCCCCTCAATCCACCACTCAGCTCCTCTCCCACAGCAGGGCAGAGACACAGCAAGGGGCATGTCCCAGATTCCTGTGGTGCAGGTCTGGAACCGAAGCCTTATTCCCTCTCCTTAGACCTGACTGTTCAAGGCAGCTTCCTATTCTGAGCCCTTGTCCCCTCTCTCAAGCCCCACTCCCCTTGGTTGTCCCCAGTTCCCACTCCTCCTTGTCCATGGGCTGACACTTCCCATCTCAGCAGAACCCCCCCTGCCATTCCCACATCTTCCCACGCACGGTTCTTCCTCCCCTCCCCACACCTTTAGCACATTTAACACAGCAAAGCTGGTTTATGTTTTCACTGGCTGCATCTTCTGCTGGACTGAACCCACAGGTGACCTCCCGCTGTCCAAAAGCACAGCTTGAGCTGGCACAGATCCTGCTCCCAGCATGGAGCCCCTTGTCTCTCAGCTCTGCCTGAAGTCGTGTGGGGGAGGCCCCAGCAACCTGAGCTTTTCAGAGGCTTTTACTGATGCCATGCACCCAAAATGACCCGATTTGCAATCCCTCATGCTGCAATGAGCAGTTCAGCTCTCCTGTCCCTTTTCCTCTGCACAGACAAGTGTCCCTCATGCATCTGCCCACCCTCCCAGCCCCACCAGGGAACTTTCAACTCCCCAGCCATTCCCATCCTTGTGGACTCAGACACCCATTTTGTCACTTGGACACAGTTTCAGCTCCTGCCTATTCCTTTCTCCCCGCTGACCTCCAGGTCCACCCAGTCACCAGCCGAAGGAGAAATGTCACCTGTCCACACTGCCACCTGCCAGGTGCCACCATACCTAACAGGCTGTGCGCAGCCCAGCCTCTGGTACTTGCTGAAGTTAGAAAGGTGTGACTGGAGTTAGAATAGCCCTTTATTGCCCAATTTACAGCTGCAGGGCTGTTCTGAGCTCTTACCCCCAGAGCTAAGCCTGCGCAGGGCAGAGGTGCTGCCCTGGCTGAGGCTAGAGGGCTGGTGCAGGTGCCTGTATCCTGGCAGGCGATAGTCTCTGGAGCTCCTGCTGTGGCTGGATGAATTGACAGAGTTCAAGGCAGAGTCCATGGGGTCCAGGCGAGGCTCTAAGGGCCCTGGGAGGCCATCTCCCAGGACAAAGGTTTCACCTGGAATGCACCAAGCTGCAGTTAGTGCACCCGAACGCCACGGCCCCACGCTCCCAGGCTGAGCAGAGCCACAGCAGCTCAGCTGGCTTCAACCCCTGGCTGGTTTCTCCTCAGGACAGGCATCAAACGAGGCACTGCTGGTATTCACCAACTGCAAATCTGCAAATGGTGTCACCATGTGCCAGTGCCAGTCCAACCAGTGTAGTGACAATGGTCCCAGAATAGAGCAGCAGCTCCTTTGTTCAGCCACCACCAGCTGTGGCCCAGCCCTGTGGCCTGACTGCCCTCTGTGGCCAAGGGGCACCGTGGGGTAGGGCAGGGCTGCCCCATCTGGATGCCAGTGGACACAGGACTCACAGACAGTCCTGAACAAGAAGGGGAGGAGATGTTCTCTGAGGGGTCACACACTGCACATCTTCAGCATCAATGTTCAAGGAAATGGTGCTGGTGTTTGACACTGGAGTGTCAGACACACACATGCAGAGCAGGAGGGAGCTGTGCCATCAGGGCCAGGCAATGCTCCCACACCGTGTAAATCCTCTGGCCCCAAAAGCAGCACTCTGGTGGTGAGCTGCTCCTCCCTCCTGGCCTCCTGCTGGGCCCTTTTCCAGTCTAACCACATTGGAACTGGAACTCCCTGCACTGGAACATGCACAGGAAGGCCTGGGCTGAGGGCTCTCCCCAGGCAGGGTATTAGAGCAATCACCTTGTCCAGAAATGCACTGAATTTGCAGCTGTCTGTGGCACTGTTGGGATGGAGGGGCTGAGGGGACTGTCCAGGATGACAGGCTGCATTGGCTGAGCCAGCAAGATGTGCCTCTGCTGTGACAGCTCCATTGCAAGGCCACCTTTGCAGGTTTTACTAGGGCACAACTGCCTCCTGAGTCACCCTCAAATCCCTGTGCTCTTTATGATGAACCTGCCAAGGAGGGAAGCAGCTCCACAGCGAAGGGCTTTGCCTGTGCCCTCCAGATGTGCCTGGGAGCTGCAGCTCCCCCACCAGCTCACAGCCCGGAGCTGCTGCCACTCAAACACCGTGGCAGATGACACAGCTGAAGAAGCCTGAGCACTGGCCAGGCCCTGGGTTTCTTTCCTGGCACTTCCCAGACTACAGGAGCAGCAGGTGAGAAGCCAGCACAGCACACTCTGCTGAACTGCAGGATCTGCAGCATGTGAGACCCAGAAGCTGTTGAGATTTTCCCAAATTCCCTGCTGAGCTGATGCTGCCATGGTCCAGTGAAGGGAAGTGCAGCTTGCCAGAGGCAGAAGTGGTTCCCAAGTGCTGCAGGTGTTGGGTACCATCGACTGGGACAGCCTCTCCTGGCTACACCTTACCTGCTCTGGTTTCTATGAAGTGTGGCACTATTGTGAGAGCCAGCATCTTCTGTGCTCGTGTCCTTCCAGAGTTTCACATCCTAAGGATATGAAATGGGAACACCCTTGTTTGGCTGCTGGCTAGCCTGCTGTGGGGTTATCACTGGGAAATTGCTGTTCCCACACCAGGGCTTTGCCACTCTGCATTTGAGGCACTGCTGCCTTTCTTTGCTTTTAGGTCTCAGAGATGTGCCCAGAAAGAACAGCTCAGCCTAGAAGTCTCTTGTACAAACTGCTGGTGTGAAGACTGTTAGCTCTGGAGACCTGTCCTGTGCTGGCCCAGTTCTCACTGGATTCCTGCATGGACAGGTGTGTTCTCACCTGCTCTGGATGCATAAAAAGTGGTTTGCTGACTCATGGCTATTCCTGAATAACTTCAAACCCCTCCTGCACTCCCACATTGCATTTCAGCCCCAGACTGGATGTAAACCAGAGCTGGGCTGGGCTGGGGGCAGATCCCCTGCCCAGACAGACACACTTATGGGTGTCACTGACACCAATGGGTTTCCACTGTAGCTGCTTCCAAGCAACTACATTTGGTCTCCTGTTCAACAGGACAGTTCTGTTTAAATCCCCAAAACTCTTCCCATTAAACATCTGGGGAAGGGTGCTGACTGCCAGGGAAGGACAGAGGCAGGAGAGGGGTGAATGGGCACAGCCCACTGTGTCTGTGGGTGTGGAAACAGGTCCAAGTCATGCATCTCAGCTCTCCAAGGAAACCCAGCACCTTCTGAGGTGACAGACAGCTTCAGCTTGCCAGGAAGTCCTGGGACACTCAGCCAGACATGCTGGGTGATGCAAATACACGTCTGAGTGCTCCCAAAACCCCCAGAGATCTCACAGCAGGGATTGGCATCACCAGAAGGAATTTCAGGGCCCAGTCTGGGAGAGCACATGCACAAGTTCCTGTTGGTGCCAGGCTGAGGATCCAAAACTCACCCTCAGAAATTACTTCACTCAACAATTAGCACGGAGTCAGGACAGGAATGTGCTGTGATGCTTTCTGCAAATATGGGATCCTGTTCTCACACGCTGGTGATCACACACTGGAGTGCCATGGATGAAGCCCTGGGGGCGTGATGGTTTTTAACCCAGCAGGTAAAATCTGCAGGCACACAGTGATCCCCAGGTTCCATATCCCTGCACAAGTGAGTGCCTGGTTGGGCTGTAACACTGCAGCAGAGCTGGGGGGCTTTGTGGCAGGGTCAGTGCAAGAGAGATTGATTTTCCTAAAAATACAAGTACACAGGGAACTGCTCAATGAATGATACCTCCAGGGAAGGGAGGAGATGAGGCAAGAGGGGAATGATTACTGCTCCTGGGAATCATCTGCAGACAAGATGCTCCTGCAAGTGGCAGAAAACAACTACACTCAGGCAAGATCCGGGATCCTTCACCCTTGATAACCAGAGGAGGAGGAGGAGGAGGTGGCTGATCCTTAGGCAGATTTCCTTACACAAACTGTTGGATTTAACTAAAGGCTGGCAGTTGGCACATTGTAGGGAAACATGCCACAATTAGTGGCAGAGAGGCAGGGAGCAGATAATTAAAGTTTAATTAAACAAATAGTGCTATAGACTCAACAGTGTCATTTTACTGCTAAAACATGGGAGTTTGGCCACAAGCACAAATGTGGATTTGCACTACTCCTGAACACCCACTGCTTTCAGCAAGTGATGGGCTGTGAAGGCAGGACCCCACTGTGCTGGGACTGCAGTGTTTCAGCAAAAAGCCACACAAACGCCACTGGATGCAAGAGGAAAAACAATGTAAGATGTGAGACCCCTCCTCATGTCTCTGCTTCTTGCCAAATGCAGGGTGAATGGAGATATCACACTGCTGCTCACAGCTTTCCATATGGCAAACTGGGATGTGTTCAGGAGCTGCTGTCTGAGACAGAGTTCATTCATGAGAAGATGTACCTTGCTCGAGAAATACTCAATATCTGAGTATTTCTGATATTGAGTATTTCTTAATATTCAACACATTCTTAAAATATATCCTCTGAAATGCAAATATTCCTGCCTGAGCCTCAATTTCATGGTGGAGGAGGATGTATTCATTACAGCTTTTAGCTGTGGGATAAGAATGAATTTCTAGATGGAATTTGAAACTGCACCTCATTGCTCCCTGCCTGGATGAAGAACAGGAGCAGACCAAACTGCTGCAGGAAGGAAAAACCCCCTCACATACAGACACACTTCCTGCCCACTTGTCTCTGTTTTTCTGGAAGAGGCTGGAGAATTCTGGAATCCACATGACACAACCCCTTTGAAGGGCAAAGAATAATTGAATAGACGTAGAAGCAGACTAAGAATCAATCTTGTAGAGACCTAATGAAGGCTCCTCCTTGGAATTACCCATTATGGAAGCCTTCTCTCTTCACTGCCAATACAGAGTGTGCAATATTCATCACCCAACCAAGGTATCTGAACCTTTGGAGCAATCCAGTGCTTGGAGAACAGGCTGAACACTGCACGTCCCACCTGCTGGGGGAGGAGGAGAGGCTGGGCTGTGCCAACAGTTACCCAGATGCAGTGGGGATGCACCAGAGGGGAATCAAGGAGACCAGCACCCATTTGGAGGTGAGAAACAGAAGGAGCCTCAGGAAACAGTTTTTGACTTGTCAATATGCTGGAATAGATGAGGCAGTGCCACACACCACCTCTGTTTTCAGCTCTGTGACAAACCTAAGGTTTTAATCACTGCAGATAACGAGGGCACTAGAAACTGTCCATCAGAGAATCATGGAATGCTCTGGGTTGGGAGGGACCTTAAAGCCCACCCCTGCCATGGGCAGGGACACTTTCCACTGTCCCAGGCTGCTCCAAGCCCTGCCCAACCTGGCCTTGGAGACTTCCAGAGATGGGGAACCCACAGCTGCTCTAGGAAAGTTCAGACCAGGTGTGCTTAGAGACAGGGCCAGTGATTCTGCAGAGCACAGTGATGGATGGAGACCAAAACCACCCCCAGTGGTGCCAGGCTGGGCACTCACCCCTGGAATCAGCAACGCCAGCAAAACCAGGGAAATGGGGATTCTAAAGGGACAGCAACACAGCATGAAGCCACTGAACTGTGAGCCCACCCAGGAGTCTGCAGCAATTTTTCAGGGATTTCAGTCACAAAGAATCATGACTAACACCTTGGCAGAGTTCAGCATCCATTAATTAAAAGCCTCAGTAAGATGAAATCTTCATTCTGCATTATGAAGGGTTTGCAGCTCAGAACAAAAGTGGGAGTGTGTTTATTGATGATTACTCAGTTCAGGGAGTCCTCCAGCTACCTGGACCTTCTCCCACATGTGCATGCAAGGGATACCTGTAGATCCCACACCAAAGAAGACACTCCTGCAGCTGCTGTTGGGAACATGGCCCAGCACATCTGCACCAATGGTATCCCAAGGGACTCTGGATGGAAATTGTGTGGCTGAGCTGGTGGAGCCAGTGACAGCCCCCAGCTATTTTAGGGAGACCTGTGAGGAACAAGATGAAATCCTGGAAAAAGGCAGCAAGTTCCTGGCCCTACAGCTGCACATCAGCATCTGTACAACAGGCTGCAGCAAACCCTCAGGGACAAATGTGGGGGCAGATTGACTGAGGCAGCTGGGCACTTTGAGCACTGTTAATCCCATGCACAGCGAGGGAAGCTAAACCAGATTATACAGTGTGAGATGATGACTGTCAGGGTTAGAAGGAATTGTATTCCACACTCCTGACACATCTGTGTGGGGAACCTGCCTCACCACAGAGCAGCTCATCCATCCCCTCTGGAATATCAAGCACAACCCACAGCAGGGACAAGCGAAGCAGCTCCCTGAAGCCACGGCTCGGTTTGGCACGGCAGATCTGACCCTGCTGCAGCCAGGACAGGGCACTGGGAACAGCCAGCTTTGGCAAGAGACACGCTGTGCTCACCTTCCAAAGGGTGACGGTCATTCTTTGGTAACTTGGGGGAGAGAGGAGCACTGTATGGAGGGGAATCTTGGGAATAGCGCTTTGTACCCCGGCCTGGTCCCTGCAGAGAGCCGTCTAACGAACTGCTTCTGTCTAGGAAAAGAGAACAAGCCCTCTTTAGGAGTGGAGTTCCTGGGAAATGCAGTCTTGACAGAGTCCCCTGAGCCTTGTGTGCATTGCCAGCCTGGGCACCTACCACCTGTTCAAACTGCAATCCAGCACATCTGGCAGGGCTCAAGAGAGCAGAGTGTGCAGGTTTTATCAGAGAAAAAGGGTGGTGAGAAAACTAACAAAGAATCTTAGCCATGTTTTGCCATATTTCACCCCAAAAATCACCTCTAATTGACATGATTCTGTTCCTCCTCACTCTACACCTTGGCTCATCCCACACAATTCCTGCTCATCCCACTGTCACCTTTCAGATGCACATATCCCTTGGACAACTGACAAACAAACCTTGGATGATTTGCAATCCCTCTGTGCCATACAAAGTGCTGGATTAAACCCTTCTCCAATTTTCAATCTCCCCCCTCCGTGGACCCCCCAGGCGCTGTCACTGCTGCTCCTCTCCAAACACATCCCAAGGATGGGAATCTCCATATCCTTGCACAGCAGACATTGGGATGGGCTGGGGACACCTCTGCACACACAGCATCGAGGGGTGGATGGCCAAGGAATGGAAGCACTGACACTGATGGGGACAGGTAAGTGACACAGGGGTGGCAGACCCTGTCCCAGCTGAGGTGACCCTCCAGTTGCCCCCTGCCCACAGAGGCCAGCAGCTCCCAGCTGGGCTCGGGCACAGAGGGGTCAAAGGCCCCTGCAGGAATGCCAGGAGCCAGCACCAGCCCAGAGCTGCCCCAACAGCTGGCACAGGGTAGGAACAGGTACAGGAGGGGCAGCAGGGAACAACGGGACTGACACCAAGGGAGATGCAGAATGCCCAAAAAATGGAGGTACAGGTGGGGGGGAGCACCAGATGGGCACGACTGTGTTGATTAAGGAGAAACATAAAGGTAGAGAAGGTACCTGTTCATCAATATCCTTCAGGGAAATGAAAGAGCTGCTTGCACTGAGGGCCTGGGACTCTGTAGGAGTATGGCCAAAAATCACTGTGACATTTCCAGAAAAACAAATTCCATCCTCAGGACGAGTCCCTGTAAGAAACACTGCCCAGAGAGGGGAACATATACTCTTGGAAATGTCTCTGGCTAGCCCTATGTCACACTGCATCACCAACAGCCACAGAACCACAACACAAGTTGGTGCTTCACAAAGGTTTCATCAGGTTTTAGTTTGGGTTATTTTTTTAAAGTGGTTGACGATAAAATAATGCAAACACAGCAAGTCAGGTTATAGAAGTTAATCCTAGGAATCAGAAGTGAAGTCACTGTAAATTAATGAGAGGATAAACAAAAAATAGAATTTTGGTTTTGAAGGAATAAGTTTTAAGAAAATAAAGAAATGGAGTAACAGACAGAGCTGTACTCAGATCATCAGGAATAAAAAGAAAATGCTTTCAGTTGAAAAATGACATAAATCTCATGAATGTGTATCATCAAAGAGGAAATAATCTGAGAGGGAAGGACCCCAAATCTCAGTGGATAAATGCTCACTTTGAGAAGGATGCTGAGAACAAGCAGTTATTTACTTGGGTAAAAAGGCCCTGCTCAGCATGGAGCTGAGCACCCCAAGAGGATGGGGAGTGCAGGGATGAAGGGAGGATTTTTACTCATTCTGTGTTTTGAGACAGTGCAAAGGCAAAGCTGGGCCTGTGTTTCAGCTACAGAAGGAACAAGCACAGGGGAACAGAGTGAGGGGACACTGTGCAAAAAAGTGAGGATTGAGAGGAAAGGAAAAAGGCTTGTCCTTGCCTCCAAATGACAGGACAGCAGGGAGGGACATTTCCTCTCCCCTGCCTTGGGAGGCTGCTGGGGGAAGAGCAGCTGACCTGCCATGCCTGGAGGGTGCTGTGTGCCATCCCAAGGCCATTGGCATGGACACCTCTACGAGCAGTGACAGTCACTCACCCCGTCTTGTCACACAGAGCTTCTAACTGAGACAATGCACCTTGCACTGGCACCTCCTCCCTGGCTGCAGAGCACAGCTGCACACCTGGCTCAGGTGTTGGTGCATCTGTGACATCCACCTGCACTCAATGCAATTGTAAGCTGAAAGATAGTAGATTTAGACTAGATTTATGGAAGAAAAGTCTTCCCTGAGGGTGGGGAGGCCCTGGCACAGGGTGCCCAGAGAAGCTGTGGCTGCCCCATGATCCTTGGAAGTGCCCAAGGCCAGGCTGGATGGGGCTTGGAGCAGCCTGGAATAGTGGAAGGTGTGTCTGCCCATGGCAGGGGGGGAATGAAATGAGCTTTAAGGTCCCTTCCAACCCAAACCCATCTGGGATTCACTTCCAGCTGCAGCCATGCTGTGCACTGGGGGCAAGACTCTAAGGATAAAAGAAACAGGACAGGAACCAAAATATCCTCCATTGCCTAAGTCAGACAATGGAACTTCCTCAAACTGGAGACCTGAGGGTTCAGAGGAAGCCAAGAACGACAGTGCACCTGAAACTCTGGGTCTGCTGCAGTAAATTCTAATAGAACTCAGCACTGCATTACTGACAGTCACTTGGAATGTGGTGCCAATATTTGAAAAGTGGAAAAAATGATTTTTACAATAAGATGCCTATGTCCAACCTCAGCAGCACCACAAGGTTTGTGGCAGGCTCTGAAGGAAAGGGCAGGAAATACAGATGGCACATTCCATGGTAGGGGTTCATCAGAGGAGGCTGACACAATGGCCTCCCTGTGATGGGGAAATCCTGATCTATCACAGGAGGGAAGAGAAATCAACCTCATACACTGGAATTCAGCAGGATGTTACATATAGAGAGCCCCCAGCTGAGACAGAACGTGAATTACCAGGAGCATTGTTCTATGCACAGAAATGTGATTTGAGAGCTAAAGCTGTTGGCAGCACACTGAGAAGGAACATTAGACTGGGAGCAAGTGCCAGTGAATCTGCCTGAGGATCATCCTTGAGCCCAGTGTCATTTAATAACTGTAATGACAGACATTTTAGAGATTTTAGAGGTCTGCCCATGCCAGGCCAGACAAAGAAGCATTTAAAATCAGGCAGGAAGGATACATATAGAACCAAGAACCAGCAAGAGGACAATCCAGCAGCTAAACACAGATGTGCTCTTGAAGCACTGTCTCTGGTGACCTGCAGGTGACAACAGTGGATGAGAAGAACAATGTGACCAGGACAGGCTGATCATCACCTGTTACAAGGACACAGGGACTCAAAGTGACTGCAGAGACATTTCCTGTGACCATGGTGGTGCCAGTACTGTGGCACCAGGGCACCGTGAGCTCCTTCCCAAAGTGCTGGGTGGCACTCTGGGCACCCCATGAAGTTTAAGTCAAACCAACGCTGACTGAGGAGAGCAAAAAGCAACCAAAAGATGAACTCTGAGGGCTGCAACTGCTCTGTAACTACTTCCAGAAGAAAGAGAACCAAGTTAAGCTAAAAGAAAATATTAACACCAGGAGACACAGACACTAAGTTGCCCAAGAATAAATTAGGCCTGGGAATTACCACACAGTTTCTAAAATCTCAGCATAAAACCCTGGAGCAGTCTCCAATGGAAAAGCAAAATCCACAATTCCGGAGTTAATTCAAGAAACACCATGTGCTGTGGTGCTGTAACACCACCTCCACAGTCCAGAAGATCCCTCCAGTGCTGTGTTTTCAGACAGCTCCAGGTCACATCATGTTCCTGTTGCTATGAACAGCAATCAGCTGCCCAGTGCCCTGCAAACAGCTACTCCCCATGTACAATTCAGTCTGTAAATGAGATTTCTCCTCATTTCCATTTTCTCAGCAAGGCAGAATGGCAGGACACTGCTGACTTAAGGGCAGCTGCAGACCCTCCCTCTGCCCCAAGCACACCCCCCAGTTCTCCATGGCACCCACAGGGATGCTCCTGCAAAGCCAGTTTGTTCTGGGAACTCACACCAGCTCCCAGTCCTAACCAGTGGCCGTTTACTGGAAGAACCAGCCCCATACAATACATTCCTGTACTGCAGAGGAAACAAGGCAGGACATGCAGAGCTGAAGGTGAGACCACAGCAGCCTTGACATCTGGTGTGATTTAAAGATGTACAACTCCACCCTCATTCTTTCACGACCAGCTCAAACTTCCCAAAATCACCAGTACTGTTTCCCTGCCTTCACCAGAAGCCACTGTAATGTGCAGATAACAAAAGTTTATTCTTTCAGGTGCCTGAGAAAGGTGTTACATGAGCAGATGCCAAACAAACTCAGACATCAGGATGAACTGCAGGACTAGGTGCTGTCACACCTCTGACTGTGGTTAATTTTCTTTAAGTGCTGCAAACAGTCTGAATCAGAGTTCAGGATGGACAAGTCTCAGCATCATGTCAGATCCGGTGCTCTGCCTGAGTTTCCCTGAATTCTGATTTATACTTTTCCACTCAGCCCAGAATCCCAACGCTTGGCACAGCAACCAGTGACCTCTCATGGAGGCTGGGAACTCTGTGTGTGAGCTCATCCATGCCCAGAGCTGGGTGCTTTCCCTCTCACTCAGCTTTTGCTTTCTCTCATGATGACAGGGTACCTTCACACAGAAATATGAGGATTTCTTCTATTTGAGGGGTCCTGATGGGGAAGTCTCCAGTCCCAGTAACTAGTCATGCTGCTCCTGTCCTTGAATATCCTACAGCTCCTCTGCTCCTGGCCCTGCTGGCTCCAGCCAGGAGGAAGCAGAGGATGGGAAGATCCTCTCACTCTCTAGACTCTGCCTGAGGTGCTTTGTGAGGAGCAATGAATGGAAGCACTGTGACATTTGGCTGTTGCTCCTACACCTCATACTTAGCAACTTCTCCTTCAACAGTTCTTCCTAAGTGCCCATCCTTTTACATTCATACATCTTTTGCTTTTCTTGCCAGAACCATAATTATGTAAAGGATTAACTTTGGAAAGACCTCAAACAACACAACAGCTATTTGCTGACTAGAGGGGGAAGAAAGCAAGGAGAGAGGAGACCAGCACTTGTCAACCACCTAAGAGGGTGCAGACAGCTTTGATCCTCTCCACAATTGACATTCCTGGAGCAGGAGCTCCCCAAGAACCCCCGACAATCTGTGAGGCACTGCTACCACTGCCCAGTACTGTGGGGGAACTACCAGGCTTGTTTTCCACTGCTTCTACTTCAGAGCAGTTTTACAACCTGACAATCTGCACTGTGGCATGAACTGTCTTGCTGGGGTGAGCTGCTTCAATGCCACGCCAAGGAAAACAAAACCACCTCTGCCTCGGATTGCTGCATGAGCATCACCCCTGAACATGCCACCTTGTCACCAAGGGCTGGATGCCCTGGCTGCTGCCTGCAGAACCACGGCTGGTGTGGAAACCACTCTGCTTTAATTAATTTCTAATATTATCACTCTCCCTTCTCATGCAGTCTTTCACCTGAGTTCCTAGCTGTATGAAGTCACCATAATCAGATTGCAGGAAGGGGGAATGACTGGGGGACGAGGAGAGGAGGGAAGACAAGGAGACAGCACGGATGAACGGAAACCTACAGCGGAGATGGAAACCAAACTGACAGGCAGAAAATGCAACTGGAATCCTAAACAAGAGCCCTGCAGGCATGTGCATGACACTGGGTGTGATGTAATGAACCCTGTGAGAGGGCTCTGGAACAGGAGCCTGCCTTCAGAGACAGAGATAAAATTAAGACACGGAGCACCTGGGTCCCTACAGCGCCGCCCCCACCCCAGCTCCTACCTGGTAGATACCTGTCGTGGTCGTACTCGTGTGAGCGCTGCATGTGGCTGTTCTGAGTGAAAGGCTGGTTCCCAAAGAGGTTGTCACTGCGCAGATTGTGGCAGAGCTTCTCCAGGAAGCGGAGGACGTAGGTGATACTGTTTACTGCTGGCAGGTTCAGAGTGTGCTGTTCCCGATCAAACACAGCTGGAGACAGAAACAAACAGAGCCCAACACGTGAACCCCCCCACGAAGGAGGGAGGCTACGCCCAAGGCCGCACAGCCAGCTCCTGGATCTCAGCATCGCTGGGGCTGTCGAGAGCCAACAAAGCCACTGTCTTCCTCTGCCAGGGCAGGCCAGGACCAGCCTGCTGCACCCAGCACGGGGCTGGGGTGGCAGTGCCAGGGGAGCCGCGTCCGAGGGAACCGAAAGGACTTGAGGAGGGGCCTGAGCTCGCAGATCCAGCTACGCACGGGCTTAAAGGAAAATTAAAACCCGGGGTGTTTCTTGTCTTTCCGTGAGGAGTTGTGGAATCCCCCCTGTTGTGGCTCTTCCCAGGGCTGGGGTAGCGCGGGGGGCCGGTCGGTGGGGCAGGATTGCTGCCCAGGCTGATGCCAGGAGTGCCTGCTCCAGCAGCTGTGCCCACAGGCCACAGGAAATGCTCCGCTCTGAGTCAGCTGCCAGCTGCTGCTTCACTGACACAGATGTGTGGCAAGAAAGAGAAGACAGAACTCTTCTGTCTGCCCCTGGCCTGTGGCTGCAGCCAGCTTCAGGACAGACATCTTCCAATGCCAGAATTCTTGCAACAACCTCTCTGGAGGCAAAGTGCTGCGGGCCCGTTCTCACCTGAGATGACCTCTCCCCCGTGGCCTTGTTTTAAGAAGGAGAAGACTGTTTTCTGATGATAAGCACAATCAATGCAGGCCTGTACTGCTTGCTGCAGGACAACAGAAGCTCGAGCTGGTCCAAAATGGTCTGGCAGCTGCTGAACTTTCTTCTTGTCTAGGTGGGGCCCAGTGCTGCCGTTCTTGTTCAAGTAAATACAAACTGCCAAGATGAGAAATGTGTTTGCTGTTAACCCACTCAAGAAAGCAAGAAACAGATGCCTAAAATCCAGCCTGAGAGATGCTGAGATTTTAAGACTGTCCAATCACTCACAAAGTAGAATCCACCACGACTGCCTGACTGCATCCTCACAGTGGAGCCGCTTCTAGAGGTGAATCACCTCCAAAATCTTCCTGCCTCATGCTCACCTTCCAAACTGCTGCTGTTTCTCCCATGCTCTCCCCTGCACTCAGGCTGTAAAGTGGTTTCCATGCCAGCCAGGGAAGGTGGCTGTGATGTTCAGAGGGGAAGAAGGAATGCAGCCCCCACTTTCTAGGGGTTCCCACAGCGTTTCCTTTTTAGGGAAACTGGCTTCTTGAGGTTCCTCTGAAAACTGGCCAATTATATTCTGGGGAAACAGAGGGCTCAGCCCATATCCAGGGCTTGACTCAACATGTCAAAAGCAGCTTTGCATTAGACTTTTCCTGGCCAGATTAATCCTCAGCTGTAGCAGTGCATACACTCTTCACTGCTGCTCCTCCTCCTCCCCTATTCCCTCCTGTCTCTGTGTGCCTTGATATCCTGGCTGCAGCTGGGCAGATCACAGTCCTTCAGCACCTCCTCTGCCCCTCGTGCAATTCCAGCAGCTGTGCCTGGCATGATGTGGGAGAGCTCACGCTTGGGGGCTCACAAGGGGTGCTGCACACCCGACTGCCCCAGGGCACAATGGACCACAAGTGTCCCTGCAGAGCTGTGGAGTCACCAGCATGCAGGGGAAAGGGATTTCTGAACTCAACAGGTGGGCTTGCAATCTTCCTACTTCATTATTTCCAACAGAAAGATAAATGAACAGCTGCTCTGGACTCATGTGCCTTTCTCAGGCCAGCCTTTCTGGAGTGGTAAGGATTTTACAGGCTTAGGAAGAAATGGGATTCTCTCAGGGTGCTGCTGTCTGCCTGCTGCAGTTCCTAACTGTGCAATCCTGTCAAGAATGTGGTGCAAGACCCTCCTTACCTGTGGGAGCCTGCATGGCAGAGCTGGGGATTGTAGCAGCGTCCTGGGGCACAGTGCTTGTGTCTGGCTCTGGGGTACTGGTTGTTGGAGAGGTGGGTGCTGGGTTCAGCAATGTCCTAGGTTTCCTCTGCAGAAAAAGAGGAGATATTTCTCCTTTTACCCCTGCTCTCCTTTACCACCCATGATCACTACACTCTCTCCTCTGCATCCAACAGATGTGGAACATGACACATTTCTGATGGTGATGACGGGGTGTCTCAAGAACCGACTAATCAATACGTGTGTGTTTTACAAACCACAACCCTGAAAAATAAACGAGCCTGGGATCTGCCACCTCTGTTTGACTCAGACTAGCCACACACAAAGGACGGGAGAGCTTATTCTACCCTTTGGCCATCCTGTCATGCTCCCAATGTCTGCCATGCTACTCCACAGCCAACGCACTTCCAAAGACACGGATTCTTGATGGAAATGATCTTTAGGACACAGACATTCTCTACAGCTCCGGGGCTGGGCTCTGAGGATACTCCCAGCCCACATACCCCTCTGGTCTCCTACTTGCTGCAGTCACACAGCCAGAGGCTGAGCCAAACGTGCACAAACACACGCATGCACCAACCCATGGCAGGACCTGCAGCACCTGCTGTTCACCCGCCTGCATCAGCATCAGCTTTTACCTTACTGCCAGGCTTGGGGCCTCTCTTTCTGGGGAATTTCAAAGGCTCCACTGACTTGGAGGGTGTAGGCATGGGGTGGTGGATTAGCGCTTTGGTCGTTCGACCACGCTTCTTCCCTGTTTTGCGACGCCTTTGCCCTTGTTGATGCCCCAAAACAGTCTTTGTGCTACTGTGCATGCTAGGTTTCTCCGAGTTTACTTCGGAGGCAGGTAAAGGGCTCTTTGGAATCACAACTGAAATAAAAAGAGAAAAAGCAAATGTAATTAAATCAGGTGAGAATCAAAACAAGAGCAGCCTCCATCTTTATACAGTGTCACATGGAAAAACCTGAAGTACTCCCAGACCCCTGGGCGGGGGGAACTGCTCTCCATGCCAGAGCAAAAACCAAACACACGGATCCCCAGCTCAGCACTCGAGCTGGGGGGACACTGGGGCTTAACGTGGATGGGCTGAACTCCAGAAGGATCATGCTTGCAGCCATCCCTTCCTTCCTGAAAATAACTGGCACCTACAGCTCTTCCTTCTGCGAGTGGTGACCTGCCAACGGCCACGGAAAAGGAGCTGAGAGCATTCCTAGGGAGGCATCAGGCAAGGCCTGTCTGACAGTCACACAGCCAGTGCTGCAAACACTGGAAATCCCCTCTCTCAAGGCTGACCTCAGATCTGTTCTGTCCCTAAATTTCCAGCAAACTGCAGTGGAAGGGACCAGCTCCATCCTCGCTGCCTGCAAGGATTACTGCTCCTGGTCCTGAGCAACAGCTCATCTCAGCTCGACCAGCTGCCCTGCTCCTCCCACAAACTACCAGAGGCAGGTCTGTTCCTTCTTATCTTCTCACTCTTTCCATCACAAAACCAGGTTTCTGGTATACTTGCCCACAAATCCCCTAAATTTGGTCAGTCATCTTTCCCAAGCCTGCTAAAGGCCAGAGGTGTGCTGGCCCAGCCTAGCAGACCAGTATTTCCTTCTGTATTAAATTTCTGCTAAAAAGAAACAAACCAAAATCCTGCTGCATTTTGAAAACTGCAGAGTGATCTTTAGGATGTCTTGTTTCTCACATCTGGAAACCTCAATGTGTATTCAACATAGGGACAAGGAGTTAGGAAAAAACAAAAGCAAACACTTTTGAAACCAGGAGCTTTGTAGTTAAGGGAAAAAATCTTAGCCAGGGAAACAGAGTACAATAAAAGATTGATACCAAGATGGCACAACTGTGGGCATATACAGAGATTTTTAAGGTTTCTGTAATGAGGATTTTAGGAGCAGTTACTGTGAACAAGGATTCATTCCCCTGGCACAATGAAGCTGTGGCTGCCCCTGGATCCCTGGAAGTGTCCAAGGCCAGGCTGGACAGGGCTTGGAGCAGCCTGGGACAGTGGAAGGTGTCCCTGCCATGGCACAGGGATGGGATGGACTTTATGGTTCCTTACAACCTACACCAATCCATGATTCCATGATTCTAAAACTCTCCACACTTCAAAGAAACTGTTAAATATCAAAGGGATGTGGAAGCCAGGGCAGGGAGCATTTCATTTGAGATCTACACAACGCTCAGTATCTAAACCAAGCTGTGTCACAATGAGGTTTCTCTAATGGGAAGGATTAAATTGAGAATTCTACAGACAAGCTGTGAGGCAAATCCGTGTTCTCAGTTTTACTAGTAACAAATCCAGAGAAATGGTGAATTTGGGAAGCTGGCATGCAGTAGGCAGGGCAGCTGGACTGCACCCTTTGTTCCCAGGCTGGGACCACATCACTGGGAACTCAGTGCCAGGGAAAAGGAGACTGAAAAAGGAGATAAATCCTGGGGTGCAAGCTCTCACTGTGTAATTTTACGTTAAAAAGTGATTTCATCTTTCGGTGAAATAAATGCCAGTAAAATCTGTTGCCCACTTCAGCTGTAAAGACAGTACACTTAATAGTAATTTCCCAGGCTTGAGGAATTAGTTTTGGGATTTGGGCAATAAAAGTCCAGAACTGGGTGGACACAGATCCTTGGTGGGACACCTCATGTCATTTACACACCCAGAGGAGTTCCTACTGTGCCTGTGCCCCTGGCAGCACATCCCTGGTGCCTGCTACAGCCACAGGGGGCTGTTCACCAGAGCTGGATAAATTACAGCTCGATGTGCAGCCAGCTCAGAACAGAGAGACACAGACTGTGACCTAGATTGATGCTGTGTGCCCAGCAGTGCTGCTGAGCACAGCCCTGAGCACAGCCCTGGACAGGCACTGATGTTTTCCCTGGGGCTGATTCCATCACACTGATGCAATGCACAGACATTTTTCTGACCTGGAGTGATTTAATGAAATGAGGTCTTATCCTCCCACGATCCAGCAGACTCGCCTGGCTTTTTGTTGGATTTGAAGCAGAATCTGAGCAAACACCAGCCTGTGCTAATACATTTCTCTTCCCCTATCAGATGCACTGAGCTGTGTGAGGAGGAGACACCAAGAGCTCCAGAGCAGAGTCCTCCCACCAGCTGCACATCAGTGCTGCAGCCCCCAAAACACAGGATTACAAATGGCTACACTCTGCCTCATCTCCAAGCTCCAGTTCCAGTGACTGGATGCTTCCTAAAGGAGCCTGCAGTTTCTTTTTGGCTGCCTTTTATTTTCCTGCAGGATTTCAGTGTCCAGCACTTAGCCCTGCCTGCACCCACTCCAGCACCCAGAGAGCTCCAGAGTTGGAAACAGCTGTGACCAGAAAGCAGGATTATCTGACAGTTCCAACTGCCCAAGTCTCCTTTAACTGCCAAAAGCTTCAATTTACTCCATCTTATTCTTACTATTGTTACATGCTAAATATTAAGGAGTTAAAGCTATCAAATAGTGTCCAAAGAAGGGCCACAAAGATGCTGAAGGGTCAGGAGGGGCAGCACAAGGAGCAGCTGAGGGCACTGTGTGTGTCCAGCTGGGGCAGAGCACACTGAGGGCAGAGCTCAGGGATCTGCAGCTCCTCCCGAGGGGCAGCTCCTGGGACAGGGACAGCACCCAGGGCACAGCTGGAGCTGGTTTTGGTGGGTTTTTTGGTGGTTGGCTTTTTGGGGTTTTGTCTCCATGGGGTTTGGGTGTAGCCTGAAGGGGTTGTGATGCTGCCACTCCCCAGGATCTGTCCTGGGTGCCAAGGAAAGGTTCTGGAGCTGGGCCAGGGCAGGCTCAGGCTGGAGCTCAGGGCAAGGTTCTTCCCCCAGAGGGTGCTGGGCACTGCCCAGGGAATGGGCACGGCCCCGAGGCTGCCAGAGCTCCAGGAGAGTTTGGACAGAGCTCCAGGGATGGACGGGGGGGATTGTTGGGGGGTCTGGGCAGGGATTGGGGTTGGACTGGATGATCCTTAGGGGGTCCCTTCCAGCTCAGGATGTTTTGTGATTCTGTGATTCAGCTGGTGACAGTGCCAGCCCAACAGTGAGCAGCTGCCAGAGACATCCTCACCTTCTTCTTCCTTGCACAAGCCACTGAGAGGAGTCACTTTTTCAGAAAACCAAGTGGAGCCTCTCTTACTTAAAAAAATCAACGGTTTGCTGCTCCTGAGTAAAGCAGCATCTCTCTGTGCCACGGGTTTGTTGCTCACCTGAGCTCTGAGCAATCTAACCAACTCTAAAGCTGGCCTTGCTTTGGAGGAGTTGAGCCATGCAACCCTGAGATCCCTTCTGACCTGAATTATTCACTGAGCTGAACTCGTGATTATTGCAGCTCATTAACAGGACAGAAAACTTAATAATTGGAAATTTTCTGCTCTTTGAACTGTCTCTTTTTGGGTCACACAGGCATCCAGGACAATGGCAGGCATGGAGGAGGAGGAGGAGGCTGGCACCTTGCTGGGCTGGCTGGCATTGGATCCATTTGGCACAGTGAGAAACATCAGCCTGAAGATGCAGCTCAAACACGGCTGAACTCAGAGCCAAAGAGAAGTTGGGCACCACTGGTGATGTTATTCATCACTAAAGGATTAGTTCAAACAAGAGTTCTGAGCTTTCTGCAGAAACAAAGAGACTTGACAGAGAATTCCTGATTTCAGTCTCTACTTTCTAATTCCAAAATATCCCCTGTCAACTTGCAGCTGCCCACCACACTGAGACTGAAACTGTGCTTACAGCACACTCTGCACTGTTGCCAGCCACACTCTGAGGGTTAGTCAATGCTAGGAAGCAGCATTTGTCACCCATCAACTTATCTGAGACTAGTCACAGCTTGAAGAAGACAGAATGATGTTCTTGGGACAAGAATTACAAAGTCAAAATATGTAGAAAAATATGGAACAGAAAAGTTGAAGTTGCAGAAAGGTTTCCTGCCTTTCTCTCCTATTTACCAGGTTCATTTACCAAGAGCTGCAGGAGCACAAATCCCAGATTCCCATTTTTTGTGCCAAGGGCTCTGTAGACTCAGATGCAGCTGTGGTTCATGTGCTTCTGCCTGGAGATCTCCACAATGGCCCCTGCAGTGTCCTGAAGTGCAGGGGGAGATTTTTGGGCACACCACCCATGCTCACTCCAAAGCAGGTCCTGCAGATCATCCCTCCAGTGGTCCTTTGGTGCTCACTTGTCCCATCTTCAGCACTTCCTGGGCAGAAGCAGGACTCAAAGAGCTGGGTTAGAGACCCATTTAATATAATCAAATTTGCCAAAGAGTAGAAATCTTGTTGTGATCTTGCTGAATCCTTCCCTGCATGAGGCATTTCAATCTTACACATCCCAAAGGTTGGAGCTGCACAGGAACCAGAGCTCATTGCCTGTCTCAGAGTAAAATGTGAAAGCTTCAAAGCCCTGTGATTTTTCCCAAAGCAGAGATCATCATCACTGGTCACCACAGCACAAGTGGGACAGAAATACAGGCCCTGAGAAGGCTCCAGACTTGGATTGTCCTGAGCTCTCAGCAGACATGGCAGACACAACACAGTTCAAAGGTTGGAGCATGGGTGGGAGACATGGCCCCCTTGCAAAGACAGGGATAAAGAATGAGACTCCAAATCCTGGAATTTAAAGGTGAGAAGACAATTATTCTGATAATTCAGCGTTTCCTGCAGGGATTTGTGCTCTCCAGCCTGAAACACCTGTTAAAGCTAAGGCTGAGGCCAGAGGAGATATCCAACACAGCATGGGGATCCAAGTACTGCAGGATTTGGCATGTTCTACCTGTTCTCAGGATGAGCTCTTTCTTCTCCCAAAGATATGTTTTCTTTTCACACAAGATTTGTCTAGCTGCAGGTTTGGATGGCAGAAATAAGGTTCCTTTATCCACTAATCCCCTGGACAGTGGTTACACAGCAGCACACAAAGAAACCCTGACCCACAGTTCCCAGAACTCTCCATCAGGTTCATCCTCAGCATGGGGTGCATCATAATGTCTCTTTTAGGACAGGACAGCCACAGGCACATCAAAAGCTGTTTCTTCCAACTAAAGCAATGCCTTTTTCATTTGCTGAACCTGAGACAGGCTCTGAACACTCATCAGCAGTGTCCCATTTCTAAAAGACTTAGAAATCTGCATGGTTTGGAGCAGCACTCTCCTTAACTGTTGGCACACACTCAGATGAGCTCTGTCCCTGCAGATGCCACTGTACATCCTCCTGGCATGAGTTGTGCCATTTTTTATGGCTGTTTTATTTGTTTTTCCAGTTGTTTTATTTATCAAAGCAAAAACAACTGGGGAAAAAAAGTCTCAAGAGTCAGTAATGCAAGTGACTGCTGTTGTTCTTTGCCCAAGCGTCACATTTTCAGTCTCACAGCAATCCTGTGTGCCCTAAACAATACTGGCACTTACTCCCAGTGCTTTCTGAAGCAGCTCAGCAGAGATCCTGCAAACCTTGGCAGGTGTTCCCAGCACCTTGCCTCAGAGGTGTGGGGCAGCACATGACAGCCCCAGCTTCAGTGAGTTGCCTCAAGTGCCAGAGCAGTAACCAAACAGCAAAACAGACCAATTCTCTGATTGGAACCACACACAGAGATTTCCTTTCTCTGTGGAAAGGAGCTGGAGACTGCAGTCGCTGCTACGGGAGCTGAAGATAAAACCACGCACATTCCAGACCTACAGGGTCTGCTTACACAATTAAACACCAGAAATTGGGATCCAAGAGACCTCTCCATCCCCAAGGTTGCCCTTGGCACATCTCAGTCTGCCCTATTCACCCAGACATTGGCTAAACCCAAGCAGATAATTCTCCCCAAGCACAAGGTGCATCTGTTAAAACATTTTCAAAACAAAACAGAGGCTTTACTCAATAACACAGCCCACAAGAGCTGTGGCAGTGTCACACCAGCTACTGCAACAGAAACCTGGAGGGGCTTGGACTGTCCAGAGACCAGGTGTGAGGATGTGACACAGCCTCATCTGCCTCCAAGATCCTCACCAAAGGCTTTTACAACACCTCCAGAGCCCTGTATCTGCAGGGCTTTGCCAAAAGCACCAGTGGTGGCTGAACTCTCTGGTCCTTGAGAAGACCCCAGAGCCAAATCTTAGTGAGCAATCAGCCCACAGCCCCTTGAGCCTTCAGCTTGGGCACCATGCTCAAGCCCATCTGAGCCACACCTTCAGCAGGACAGAGCTTTGGTCTCCTCACAGAACTGCAGCCTGCATGGCTCTGCTGCTATTTATATTCAACTGTTTCAAGGACACTCATCAGTGAAAGCAGATGCCAAACTGGCTGATCACATCTTCTGTCCCAGGAGGTAACTGCCAGGGGGTTTCCAAAACCCCACACTGAGAATGGTTCTGTACTCCTGCCTTATTCAGGTTATTCAGGGCAGTTCCTGGGGTTTTGCTTGTTCTGATCTTCTCTGAAGCTCTTTTTTTAGCTTTGGCTTCTGGGTTAAATATTAGCAGAAACACCTTCAACTTATCAGTGCTCAAAGAACAGAGTGCTAGGTGAGTGTGGTTTGCTCCAACTTCTGTTATTTTTTAAAATTCAGAAATTATAAAAGTACCAAAGATCAAGATAATAACAATGACAAGGTGTAAAAGGTCTGATATCTGTAACAAGTGGGGCTGTGTGTTCAGGATGAAGCTCCTGGATTCCACACAAAAGGAACCACCCAGGTTCCAGGGCTCCTTGTGCATTACACTCCTGGATAAAAATCTGAACTCCTCCTGTACCCTCCTTCCTCTTGCTGTTGTGCATCAGCTCTACCTGTGTGGTCCCCAAACCAGCCATGCCAGTGCAAAGCAATGTCACCCAACTTAGTGTGTGAGCTCCAAATCCCAGCTCAGTCCTGAAGAGACAGTAATTAACATTTTCCCATCTCCTCCAAGCAGGAATGCACAGGAGCTCACCTGAGTGTTACCCTGCTAACTACTCCTGATGAGGCTCCTCTTCCCACCACTACGTTCTCACCCTGAAGAAGGAAGAGAAACCAGGCAATATCCAAAATAAAATAATAAAATACATTACCTTTGCCCCTGGGCAGGAAACCTAGCGGCTGATCATCATCTTTCTTTGAGGAGACGAAGCAGTTAAACAACAAATCACATGGCAGCAATGGTGGTGGTGAGAAACAAAGAACTTCATGAACTTTCTATCCAGGGTCAGCATCTTGTAACCCCCTGGAGTCACTGCAGCAGCCACTGCAGGCAGCTCTGGTCCCAGGGTAACACAGAGCTGTGAGCCCAGGCTGGATGGAGCTCCCTTCAGCCTATCCCCATGGTAACTATCTAAAATTATTCACATTTGCTTGCTCTGCAAGCAGAGGGAGCAGCAGCCAAGCCCAGGCAAAGGGAGCAGGGTCTGAGAGCCCACACAGACCAGTGTCCCCAGTGCCCTCGCCCAGCTCCCACCAGCCCTGGCACGGTGGCAGAGGATGAGCTCTGTGTTAGCTCTGCCCTGCCTGGCTGGGCTTGGGGCTCTTTGCCAGCTGGGCTGCTGCCAAGACAGCAGTTCCAGCCCTCCAAATTCCACAGCAGCTTCCAGCTCTGCCCGCCCAACCTTAACGCTTTCACTGCTGCCCCTCTCCCACAGCATGGAGTCACCCCTGTCTCTGTCACAGAGCAGCCAGGAGGGTGGAATAGGGAGTAGGAAACTCATCAGGAACTCCAGAGCAACTCAGCATCAGGGCACAGCCAGGGTACCTTGTGAGAGATACAGACATTGAGGGCTTTGCCTGTGTCCCTGCTTTCTTGTGTCAAGGTGACAGAATTTCCCTGCCCTCCAGGAGTAAAGATGGGAGCAGACTTAAGGGACACTGTTATAGAAAAACAGAGGAGTGTGTGTGTGTGTGTGTGTGTGTGTGTGTGGGCAAGGTTCTTTCACAGGTATGGATTAAATCCAGATTTCTCAGGATGCAGAAAATGAGCTGCTTTTCAAGAGGCCAGGGAGACTGTCACTGCCACAGCAGCTCCCAGCAGCAGCACTGTTGGAATTGTGCACACAGCCACTGGCACTCAGCTGGAGGAGGATCCTGTAAAGGTCTCACACTTTTTGAACCAAATCCCAGCTAAAGTTGGGATAAAGTTTGACACTGTGGCACAAACCCTAGAAAAATGCCTGCATTTCTCCAAAACTTCAAGCTGCTGTTTAAGTAAGAGCCCTTTCTTGTGCAAAAACACAGATTCTATGGAAATTCTCAGTTGCCTGAGCCCACAATCACACAGTAAGGTGCTGTACACCACATATGAGGAGTGGAGTAGGGATTCCTGGCCGATGGACAACCCTGGAAGCACCCCACAGGTGTGGGTGGGATGCTGAGGGAAGTTTGCTGCACACACACAGAACTCCTCCTCTTTTGGGACAGCCTCTGGGACCAGCAGCTGCCAGGCTGAGGTGGAGAAGCTGCTGATGCACAGGAAGAACTCTTCCACATTCTACCTTGCTCTGTACCCAGCAGAGCCCGTGGCTGACGTGGAGGGAGCACCAGGACCCACCACAGGCACTCCCAGAGCTACATTTCCCCTGTGTTGTGTGTTAGTTTGGATCTCCCAGCTCCAAACACTGCTGGGAGTGGGAGGCCCTGGAGATGGAGAAGGACCATGTCTGGGAGAAGCCCTGCACTCCTCCACCTCTGCTGGCAGCCAGCAGCAGAGAGATTAGAGCTGAATGGAGTTAGCAGCATTAAATAAACATGCCTACCCCTCTTTGAAGTTCTGCTTCCCTTGAACATGAGCTCATTCCACCAGGCCTCTTTTTGCTCAGCCACAGGAAGCCACAGAGTTACTCATTCTCCATGGAGTTAACTCTTCACAGGATTCCTCACCTTCCATGGAGCTAGCTCGTCAAGGATTCCCCAACTTTCACAAGGGCTTCACCCGGTCAGTCCAGTACATGAGCACACAGATCAGTATTACCACAGCAGCACTTGACTGCCTGCATGTCTCTCCAGTTTTCTTTAAGAGGAATTCCCACCAGGAAAGGGAAACTGCCCCACTCCACCACATGGTCCTGCAGGCTCCACGCTGGCACATGGAGAAGGTTTATTGGAGCTCAAGGAAAGGGTGATTCCTCTGTGGTGATGCATCCTCCAACCCTGCCAAGAGCAGCAGTCTCATGGGAGGACCATGCTCAACCCTCCACCACAGCAGGGCTGAGGAGTGAGGAAACACAGGAGGAATTTTATTAGAGAAAGTTCTCAGTTCTCAGTTCTCTTGGTTCGATCCCACAAAGTGGAAGTCAGAAATTCTTGGGCAGAAAAGGAAGCAGACAGTCAAAGAGGAAGAAGTAAGACAAGGTTGATCTCAACTCCCTGGCACTTTTGCATGGCTCATGAAACCCCTGCTCTTGTCCGAGCAGTTGAAAAAAAAGGACAAAGAGAGCAGAAATCTGCCTGAGAGTGAGGAGATGTGACTTCTAGGGGGTCACTACTTTTGTACATGAGCAGGAAGTGCAGAATCACTGCACATGGAGCTGATGGGAAAGGGAAAAGCTGTCACAGCCACTTGCCAAGTGGGAAGCACAAGCTTCCCAGGATGACACAATGGGGTGTTGTTTCTGGATAATTGACTGGGCTTTGCTCACTCACAGCTTCAGCCCCTGGCAAGAGGAGGGAAGGAACAGAGCTGTCTGTGCTAGGGCTGCTGGTCAGACAGAGGTTCCCAGTTCTCCTGAGAAGGCAGCTTCCACTGTGCTCCTGAAACCTTCCACCCCCAGGATACTGCCAGGAAAGCTCCTACCAAAACCACACACATGTCTTGAGCCACTTGTGCAGTACCTGAGAGGCACCCTGGAGATCCTGGTGAGAGCCCCTGACTCCAGGGCACCACTGGAAGAGTCAGCCACTGGCTGAGAGGATCCCAGTGCTCTGCAGAGCCTGCAGGGCAGCAGCAGGTGGGACACAAATAACCAGCAAGAAGAGAGGGAGAGGCTGGGAACATCAAGGCAAAAGGTAGAAATCCAAGATAAAGAGGAATTATCTTCAGCCCAGGGGAGCCCACAGTTCAGCTTGCACACAGGTCAGGCAAAATCACCTCAGGCAATCCCCTGAGACCAGCCCAGCAGTCCCAAGCACAGACCTGGCCCATGGCAGGGACCCAGGGCAGCACCAGCCTGACAGGGCAGCATGAGCTGACCCAGGATTTCCAGGAGGAACAGTCTTGTCAGAGAAATGCCTTTCCTAAGCAATCCTTCAGCTCTGGCAGACAGTTTGTTCTCCTGCCTCTCATTTCATTGAAAAGCATGTGCAGGGCTTGTCAGCCAATGCCAGAGGGATGTGCTTGGGGACAATGACAGCCCCCCTGGGCCCAAACACAACTGTGATGTGAGAAAGCTTGAGACATGTCTGAGAGTCAAACCAGCCACTGCTCAGGCCTTTGCAAGGCAAGTTCCCCAGCACTGCTCCTACCCAACAATCACAGGCTTAGGAACAAGGCAGGTACAACCTGCTTTGTCCATGTTCAGAGTATAAGGCAGACCAAGAAAACCATCCAAAGTACAAAGAGGCACAGTTCTGCAGCTTCATAGTTCTCATTATTCCAGCCCCCCTAAGAAAAACTGCATAGGAAAATGTGGTTCAGAGGCGCAGGAAAAACTTCAAGGAAATTCCTGGAGAGGAGCAGAGCTCAGCAATGTTGTACAGCACCGTCCCTCCCCAGAGCCATCATCCTGTCCATCTTTATGGATAGCTGTTCCTCAGCACCTTGGTGCCAGGCTGTTTCAGTGCTATAGGTCTGATCATCTGTACCTTTACCATGCATGAAGCAGCACAAAAACCAGACAGGGCATCCAGGTGTCCTTGCTGCCAGTCTCTGCCTGCTTTGCTGCTCCTTGAGAGCTGAGTGGAGGAGAAAGACAGCCAAGCAACGACGTGGGCCTTACCTTTTGTACCAGGGGGCTGCAGATTATCTCCAGTCAGCGAACACCAGCCTACGGGAAAGATGTCCCGGGAATCATATCGGCACCAGTAATCGAAGGCACCTCTCCAGCCATCAAACGTTATCAGGACCTCAGAACCTCTCACCTCCCCAATGGTGGCCGGGCAGATGAAGTGAGGGTTCTTCCTGTCCACTGCCTCCAGCTTCATACCTGTCTTGAAGAAGTTTTGGGAAGGAGATGGTGGTTCCTACAAGAAGAAGTGGAATATATGCTCAAAGGGGCTATGGCAGTGCCTCCCCACACCAGGGCTGTGCCCTCAGCAGCAAACTCATCTCCACAAGCAGCTGAAGGGAGTTAGTGGGCTGGATTTGAACCCCAAAAGGTGTGTAGCACACACTGGCTGAGCTACACAGCCACTGCCCTTTAATCAAGAGGCAACAGAGTCCACTACTCACTGCTCTGCCCTCAGCTGGCTGCTGCACCCAGGGAGTGGGACATTCCAGAGGAGTGCTGACATTCCCACCTCGCATTCCCCACTTTGAGCAGCACCTGCAGCTCCAGTGAAAAACCATCTCCTGCCTCAAGCCCAAGCACTGAAGCCCAGAGCACTTCCTTGGCAGACCTCTGGCTACATCTTGCCATTGCTATGACACAGCTGGAGAGGACACAGGTGTGTCCTAGAACAGCCCCGAGGCAGAGCTGTGCAAGGTCACCTCCTACGAGACCAGCACATCTCTCAGGAGACACCAGCTCTGAGCTTGGTGCTCTGCAGCAAAGGGGCCAGTGCCAGAAGGATCTGCACAAACGGTGAAATACCTTGTGAAAAATCCGGACAGGAGCCATCTCTGCTCCATTCAGAGTCTTCAGAAGGAACATGGGCCAGGAGGAGGCATTCAGCCGGAAGCCTGAGGGGAGGGAAGCAGAGATGGAGACTTTCAGATTGGGTTGATGGACTGGCAGCACAGTCCTGCTCTGATGAGAACTCACCCAACTGTGATCCCATACCACCCTCCTCCCACGCAGGAGTCAGGTGGGGCTTTATCCAGATATTCTGAATGCAAAGCATTTGTGTTATTGAATAGGAACATCTGGAAACAGCTGTCTGACTGCAATATTCACTTATCATAACAATTCCATTGACCATCAAGGCAGAGCACTTCATGGAGTGTCAGTGCTGCCAGCTCCAGTAATCCTGCTGCAGGGGGGGAGACATGAATCAGCAAGTGCACACTCAGGCTATGGAATTTCTTCCTCAACAGGGAATCACAGCTTCTGGGTGGCCTCCTCCACCTCTAGTTTGAGCTGCAGGGAAGCTAATGTGAAGAAATAGAGGCTTTGACTTGGCTGGGAAACAGATTTAACCATTATAGGGAAGGGTGTCAGGTTCTGGCTTGACACCCGCTGTGAAAAAAGTGGAGAAATAACAAGAGAGGGCTTATGGGAAGAAAAAAAAAGCAATTTCACATGCTCTGAAGCACGTGGCACTATGACTATACAACCAACAGACAGCTCTGGATATCACAGAACATCTTTGCTAAATGTGCATCTTCCTGCACAGGCAATTTCTGCTGCTCAGCTGTGTTTGCTCTGTGTTTAAGGGCTTTTGAAGGTAATCCTGGCACTGGACCTGGACCAAGAACATGGCAAAACTTTGCCAAGGTTGCAGTGCTCAGCACAGGTCATCCTGCCAGCCCTGAGCTCTGTCAGATCAGCTTGGAAACCAACCCAAGCAGCCACAACCACAGGGGATGGGAGAGCTCAGCTCCCAGAGTGGCAAAGAAAACATTTTACATGAATCATAAAATATCCTGGGGGCTGGAGGGAACCCACAGGATCATCCAGTTCAACCTCAGGCCCTGCCCAGACCCCCAAAACCCCCCCTGGGCATCCCTGGAGCTCTGTCCAAACTCTGCTGGAGCTCTGGCAGCCTCGGGGCCATGCCCATTCCCTGGGGGAAGAACCTTTCCCTGAGCTGCATCCTGAGCCTGCCCTGACCCAGCTCCAGCCGTGCCCTGGGTGCTGCCCCTGGAATTATCTGTGTAAAGAAAGAGCAGCAGCAGGTGTGTGCACACGGGAAATACTACAGGAAACAGAAAGTCCTTGCTGGGTTTTCTAGGTCCTTGAACTCTGCAGGCAGGAAGGAGAACTGCAGCACTAGCTCGGTTACCTGTCCTCATGTTGGGTGCAAAATCATGCCATGGTCAGGGACACCTTCCACTGTCCCAGGCTGCTCCAAGCCCTGTCCAACCTGGCCTTGAACACTCCCAGGGATGGGGCAGCCACAGCTTCTCTGGCAACCTCTGCCAGAGCCTCACCATCCTCACAGGGAAGAATTTTTTCCTAATATCTTCCCTAAGCGTGCCCTCTTCTCTGGTGCAAGGTGAAGCAGGTGACACAGAGCAGAGCTGGGCACTCGGAGCAGCGTTCCTGGAGCTGTGCCCGAGCTCGTCCCTGTCCCCCGACATGGCCAGGGCTGTTTTTTACCTGCGCTTCGTGCCCTCTGCTGGCTACACCCGGCCACGGCACAGGAGGGACCGACCCACCGGCACCGCGGCCGGGACAGGGTTTTGGAAGAGATGGGCAGAGAATCACTGGTTGGGCTGGAAGGGACCTTAAAGCTCATCTCATCCCACCCCCTGCCATGGGCAGGGACATCTTCCACTATCCCAGGGTGTTCCAAGCCTTGTCCAGCCTGGCTTTGAAAATATTATTTGGGGATATGCTAACCGAGAGATTTATGAAGATACTAAAACTCACGGGCATCAAAATGCAAAAGCAGGTTAGTTTTGCAGGAAAGAATCAGCTAATCAGCTTGTCAGTGGGCTAGCATCAAAGAAAAAGGGAAGCGTGTATTTAACAGGAGACTGGAAGAAGTGTTGACTGTCCAGGCAATTTTATAATGTTGTAGCCAAGCAAAAATAAATAAGTAAGTAAGTATGTGGCCCTTTACATGAGACAGGACTTTAGTCACTGTGAACCTTTTCAGACATCATATTTCCTGTCCAGGTAACCTGGTAATGAATCCTAGAATCACAGGGTAAGTTGGGTTGAAAGGGACCTTAAAGATCACCCAGTTTTACCCCTCTGCCTTGGGACACCTTCCACTATCCCAGGCTGCTCCAAGCCTTGTCCAACCTGGCCTTGGACTCTTCCAGGAATAGGGCAGCCACAGCTTCTCTGGGCAACAATCCAGAGCTTGAGCTGCAAGCAGCTCACCTTGGTGCAGAGACCTCTTGCATCTACACTCTAAAAGGATCTCCCTGTCCACATGTCCATGTGGAAATACAGACCTGGTGTGGTTTATAACCTCGTGTATATCCCCGAGCAGGCAGGGGCAGCCCATGAGCCTCTGCCCCAAGCACAGATTTATTAAAACCCCCAAGCTTTCCCCACCATTGCTGGACAGCTGAACTCCAGCTCACCCAGTGGAGGCTGCAGCATCCCTCCATTCTTCTCACAGTTGCCAATGGGCTGGATCTCAGCAGAATCCACCAGCCTCCAGAAGTCGTTCTTGTTGTCGCTGCCGTCGAGGCGCAGGCGCAGGCGGGCGCCCGTCAGCCCCACCACGGTGGCGATGCAGGTGGACGTGGTGTTCCGGGGGTCCTGGGCCTCCAGTTTCATACTGATCTTGAACTCGTTTGCAGGTGGAGTGTAGGACTGAAAAGAGTGGAACAGGGGCCAGTCAGAGCCAGGATTGCCAATACATGCACCAGCAGAAGCACAAAGCTGCAGCACTAGGAGAATCCAAATGGAGTCTGCTGAAGGCTGACAGCCCCTCCAGGCACAGCATGGAACCACAGAGAACTCAGCAAGCCCCGGCAGGTCTGTAACAGACCCCCATCCTTCCATCCTGCATCATCTAGGCAACTAAAGCCTGTTCTCTTGAAATCACAGAATCATTAATGCTGGAAAACACCTCTAAGACCATTGACTCCAGCTGTTCCCACAGTACTGCCAAGCCCACCACTAACCCATTACCCCTAAGCACCACAACTACATGTTTTTTGAACCCTTCCAGGGATGGGGACTCCACCAGTGCCCTGGACAGACATTTCCTTAGCCTGATCACCCTTTCAGTGAAGAAATTTTCCTGATATACAATGTGTCCCTCCCCAAGCACAAGCTGAAGCTGTTTCCTCTCCTCCTGTCCCTTGTTTCCTGGGAGCAGAACCTGACCCCCACCTGGCTCCATCCTCCTGTCAGTGTGGAACCAGAAGGTCCCCCTGAGCTTCCTTTTCTCCAGGGTGAGCCCCTTTCCAGCTCCCTCAGCCTCTCCTGGGGCTCCAGCCCCTTCCCCAGCTCTGTTCCCTTCTCTGGACCTGTTCCAGTCCCGTCGTTGTGAGAGGCCCAAAATCCTGATCCCAGGATTTGAGGTGCAGCCCCAGCAGTGCACAGTACAGGGGATTAATCTGTTCTGGGAAAACTCACTCAGCCAACCCCAGACCCACACAGACACTCCTGCTCCTCTCCCTCTGCCCAGACCCAGGTGTCCCACACTGATTCACTCCTGGAACCCCCTGTACTCAGCACAACCCCCTCTGGGCTCAGTACCTGCTGCCCAGGGGCTGCTATTGTGTCACAACAATTGGGTGAATTCTGCTGAAAATCTCCTGATTGAGCAGGAGCCACCAAAAGCTGGATCCCAGCCAACAGAGGACACTTACTCCAAGGGCCCACGCTTGACAGAGTAATAGCATACTCATGTTCCCAACATGCACATCTGAGAGGAAAATCTTCTGTGCTGCTCTAAATGTGTGTTTAACATCAATCTTTGCTTCAGCACCTGATTTCTGTTAAGTATCCAATATCCTTAAGTATCTTCCTTGGCCAAAGCAGGGGCCTATTCCAGGCACTGAACTCTGGGGCCCACAGTGGACCACAGCCCTGAACCTTTGTTGTTTTCCCCCTCTTACCTGCTTGAAACAATGAGCAGGAGCTGGGATGGCACATGTCTCTTTGAGGTACTTCTCCCAGGTGAAGTGACCTAAGAAGTAAAAAAAAATACTGATTTAAATAGGAACGGATGAGCAAAATTCTCAGCAGAAGAAATGGCCAGACTCCTAAACCAGCAGTTCTGCACTTCTCACAGAGGAGGTGCTCACAGGCAACACGTTTTCACCAAGAACCTCTGATGTTTGCGAACACAGAAGATTTACAACTGCAACTGAGAGGCAGAACAAAGCACAGCGCTGCCTTCGGCATCCTCCTGCCTGGGCAATGCCGAGAAGGGGCTGCACAGAGTCAGGATAACAACCTACAACTTAATGGGAAACACCCGGCACAGATGGGAATCTGCCAAGTCTTCCAGACAACTGTGTCTTAAAAACCATTCATTAAACACATCCCTCAGTCTGGGGATTGCAAACAGTCACCGTGGGCTACGAGCAGCAAAGCTTGGGGGCTGGAACGAGATTAGTTTTAAGGTCATTTTCAACCCAAGCCATTCTGTGATCCCGTGATTCTAAATCATGGATTTAGAACAGGAATCTGTTTTGTGGTGACTGTGGACAGTCTCCCTGGTCCAGCACACACACAGCCTACCCCACGGGCCAGGGACCAGTCCAACCCCAGCAATAAGTCAGCAATTAACTTCCTGAAGGGCCATGGAGTCCATAGGATAGGCAGAATAGGAACAGGGATCCTCCAAACAGGGATTTACTGAGCTCAATACCTCACACCTGACACCAAGTCCCCTTTCACCGAGTGCTGCTGCCACATTTCATCCTTGCCTGCACCACGTACAGCAGGAAGGGTAGAAGCAATATGCCACCCAGGGAAACCTGTTATTAAATGAGGAATTAAAAGCTCCTGTGATCCGAGCAAATCATGACTTTTGCCATTTAAACTGAGCAGCTGGGAGAGGAACCTTCCAGCATGACATTCGCTTGTATTCATCCAAACAGCTCCCAGGAGACCACTGTTTTCAAGGCATTTCAAGAGCATCGGTGGCAGCACAATTAAAGTCAGCCACTGCTTCCCCGAGTCACGGCAAGTTCTTAATCAGTCTATTTTCAAAACAAAAGCTACATTAAGAGCCATTTTAGCTGCTGCAGCACACACCACACCTCTGAAAATTGAGGCAGTAAGGTCAGCACACATTGCTTCAGTGCTGCCTCGTGCACAGAGGAGCCTTCATAATCTACAAAGCTTCAAATAAATATAAGGAAAGCTGCTTTCTCACCACCTCCCGTACAGATGACTACTACACTGTTAAAAAAGGGGAAAATGAACAGAAAAAATACAGTTTCATTGCTGCACTGGCTGAATATCACTGTTTTCAGACTGACAGCACTCTCCATGCCCCAGAGTACTCAGCTCCATTCACTGGCATGTATTTTCCCTTCAGCCACAGTCTCACACTGGGTGAATGAAGAAATTCAGTGAGTTACTGCAATGATGCTCTCACAAACCCCAAATTCTTTTGCTTTAATTGAGGATATGATTTTATACTTGGTTCTGTCAATGCAACTCTTTGTATGAATAACTGTGAAGTAAACACCCAGGCAAAGCAAAGCTGGGCACTCCTGGCCTGGAAATGCCTCATGCATCCCAGCCCTTAACTCTGAGAGCTGCTCTGGGCTCATCTCAAACTGGGCTGACCCTTCAGAGGCTGTGGTCCCTGGAACACAGAGGATGTCTAGGTGACAGTACTGGGTGAGCAGTGCCAGTCTTAGCCCCAGGCCCTGAGCCAGCAGCTTGAACAGGAGCAGCTGTGCTTGACAATTTTATTAAAAAAAAAAACAACACCCAAACAACTCCCCTCAGCTGGTTTCAATCCATCACTATTAAAAG
The DNA here is from genome assembly GCA_018697195.1 of Certhia americana. Lineage (NCBI taxonomy): Eukaryota > Metazoa > Chordata > Aves > Passeriformes > Certhiidae > Certhia > Certhia americana. Next base: position 199,456 of record CM031876.1, read on the forward strand.
TTGTCATGGTTTTAATCTTTTCACTTTTCACTCCCTGCACACCAAGCCAGGCCATCCTACTCTCTGCAGCAGCTCACCCCACAGCCGAGATCCATGCTGCAAAACCCCAGTGGGAGCTGAGAATTTCTGAGACAGCTGCAGGCCTCTAAAAATAGCGTTTGGACATGGAATTTATTTGAGATTAATTCTAAAGCCTGCTGGGATTCAACCACTGTATGAAGACATACACAGCACTAGAACTGCAGCTTCTCTAGGACCTGAGGGAACAGCACAAAGCTGGGTCAGGGCAGGCTCAGGATGCAGCTCAGGGCAAGGTCCTTCCCCCAGAGGGTGCTGGGCACTGCCCAGGGAATGGGCACGGCCCCGAGGCTGCCAGAGCTCCAGGAGAGTTTGGACAGAGCTCCAGGGATAGCCAGGAGGGGATTGTTGGGGGGTCTGGGCAGGGACAGGGTTGGAATCCACAATCCTGTGGGTCCTTTCCAGCTCAGGATATTCTGTGATTCTCTGATTCCTATGGCTACTGGTTCTAGTGATTTATTTTGCAAAGAAAAGCAGGAGCAGCAGAAAGACTTCTAAGAAAAGACAGAGCTGATACAGCAGCATTCAGCCTTCCCTCCCTCCCTCTCTGTTCACTACCAGCCATCCCTTTAAACACAGATGGCAGGGCAAGCACAGGTAGAACCTGCACTTCTTTTTCAAGATTACCCTCAAACCAAAGTAAAAACTGTAGATTGCAGCTGGAAGCTGCCACCACACCCTTAGAATGAGAGGAAACTCTGCAGTTCAGGCCTTGTCCCAAGCCCTCTCTACCTCTCTCCAGCACATTGGATCTTCTTTGCAGGAAGAAATGGGAGAAAGACACTTAAATGACAAACACCTTGTTTTTGTAACTACATCTGTAAGCCAAACAAAAGCCAAGGACTGGTGTGACTCCCTGTGACTTGGCTGTGGAAATGCCACTGGGATCACTGTCTGTCACTTGTGCTTGCCTTGGGAAAGCTCCTTGTCGTGTGCTCATGCCAAAGGCAGATATTACTTCCAGGCAGAGACTCAGATTTGGGCTCTGATGTCTTAACCTTCAGAAATATTTACTCCAAACAAAACACTCCACACAACCCAGGGGTCAAACTGCAGTAGTTGTGAACAATGCAGCTCTGCACCCTCATGTTTTGATTCTCTTCATGTTGCATTTAACATTGATCCTTTGCCCAGAATTTCAATGAAGATGGAGTTTCTGTTTACATCTTGAACTGAAGTCTGGTTTGGGCTCCATTAGCATTTTAGCTCCCGAGGGGTCATCAATCCAACTGAAACAATACATGTGTGTTTCAGGTCACATCTGTGAAGGAGAACATGCCCTACCCAGATCAAGGCATCCCATTAAAGTCTGCAGCCCATATGTGCAGCTGCTAAGGAGCACCAAGGCAGCACATGAAAGCAGCACATGAAAATGAGCAGAGCATCGTCTGGGCTCGCAGATCCAAGGTGACACTGGCTGTCCCTGTTGTCTGAGCACAGCCTCCTGAGGGGTCAGCTCTGTCACAGGCACAGCTCCTGCCTGTTCCACCCCATCCCATGCCAGGCATTTTGCTCAGCCATCAATCCAGCTGCATGTGCTCCGTGGGGAACAGCTACTGTTGGTAACATGAGCACCATTGCTCACTGTCCTGCTCACTAAAATGTGACAACATGTGAGTCAAAACTAACAGGTCTGAAACACCAGGGTGCTGTCTGTTCTGTCCTGCTCTCCTCAGAGGTGTCCCAATGCAGCTTTGACCCCAAATCATTTCAGCCCGGATTACAGGGTGCTCTGTGCCAGAAAGATGCTGCAGTTTTTACTCTCACTGTACTGAATCACAGAATGGTTTGGGTTAAAAGAGACCTAAAGTCCATTCCTTTCCATTGCCAGGGACACCTTCCCCTGTCCTGGGTTGCTCCAAACCCTGTCCAACCTGGCCTTTGACACTTCCAGGAATCCAGGGGCAGCCACAGCTTCTCTGGGCACCCTGTGCCAGGGCCTCCCCACCACAACAAGGAAGAATTCCTTCTCAATATCCTATCTAAGCCAGTGTGATGTCATTCCCATTGTCCTGTCACTTCAGACCCTTGTCCAAAGCCCTTCTGCAGCTCTCCTGCAGCCCCTTGAAGCACTGGAAGGGGCTCTGTGGTATCCTCAGACCTTTTTCTTCTCCAGGCCCAAACCCTACAAGGATGTGCCCAAGCTTTGGGCAGCGATGAGCCACTCAGAGTTTCTCACAGGAGATTGCCAATCCTCACTGCTGCACCATGCACTTGTCAAAAAAAAAAAAAAAATCAGAAATTGCAAAAGGGAGGAGGGAGGGTGAAAAAAAGCAGGGAGGAAGAAAGGAGTTCTCTTACCTTGGTACTGGGAGGGAGACTCTGACGGGCGGCTGTACTTGTGCTTTTTACCATCTTTCCAGTCTATGGCTGAGACAAAAACCAGAGCATTTGTGTCAGAGAAAGGAGCCAGATAACGCACACATGTACACTATCTGTTGTTACAGGCACTCAGAGGAGAGCAGTGACCTCCCTGTCATGACCCCAGGAACATGGATGATTTTCCTCTGTCACTAGGGTGTGCTCCCTTCCTCCCCACAGCTCATACAGGTTCCTGACAGGAGGTATCTCCATTTGCACCTCAATCCATTTAGTTCCCACTCTCCTTCAGTGACAAGCAATAACAAAGAACAACAAACTGCTAGAGCTCCATCATTTTAGCTATGAGAAGAAGGGGCTTGAGAGGAACAAACATAAAAGTGGCTCGTGTGAATCTTCTGTGCAGAATGGTCCTTGTATCAACTCCAGGTTATTCCACACAAACAGCCTCAATCCTTTGTGGTGACAGGGAGAGAACTTCTCTGAAAAATCTGTGTAAGTGCCCTCTCTGCACACAACACCAGGTTTTTTTGTGTCCCTTGCAGCTCGGAAGAGAGCACAGCAAAGCAGCACCAGTTCTGCAGAGCAGCTCACCTGAGCTGCTTTGGGTCTCAGAGCTCCAAAAAAATTCGAAGTCCTCAAGACAGCTCTGGAAAGTGATAAAGCAAGAAGTGAGGACTGCTCATCATGGCCTCCAGCCCAAAGGAGGGATGAAGAATCCCTGGGCCATGGCAGAGGTCACCCTGCTGCTGCCAGGTTGGGCACCCTGGGAATGCTGCTGAACTCCAGCTCCTTTATTTTACAGACCATTTTTAGGGCTATTCTAGACAGCAGCTTGGTAGTGCCCAGTGAAATGTGCCGTGCACCTATAAAAAGCAGTTTTTTTGTGAAAGGAAAAGTTTTCAAATCTCTTGACAAGCAGCTGGAAGAGGCAGGCTAAGAGTCGCTTCTAAAGTGGCCTGGGGTGCCTTAATGTGTCTGGAATTGCTTTGGGACAATTATTTTTACAATCTTCTCTTCTTGCCATGTTCTTTTCAGCACAATGGACAGGACAGGATGTAGGGTTTATTGCTCTGAAAAGTGATAGAGCAAGAAGTGGGGGATGCCCACCCTGCCTCCAGCCCAACAGAGTGATGCCAGACCTGCATCCCCTAAATGAACATGAGGGACATATGGAGTGTGGCCACAGCATCACTAGACATGGGCCAGACAAAGAGCCTCCTTGGAGAGTCATAAATGAATGAAAAGGATTGAAGGATACCCCTCCTAATAAATGCATTACCATGAGGCACAGCATTGTGCCATCTCCCTAAGAAAGCAAGAATAAAAGACATCAAGTATTTAAGTCAGAAGCAAAAGAGCCCCCTGGGTGGGTAAAGCTCCCCTCAGTGCTGCAGGACAGCTCTAACAGCATCCATGTACTCAAAGGAGCTTCTCACCACGCTCTGCAGGTGAAGGTATATTTTGTTCTTAACCTTTAACATGCAGAAGTCCTCATTAAGCAGGACACAAAAGCAGCGGAGAGAGAAACAAGAATTTCCGCGGACAAATAAAGAAACAGTGAAAGTTCAATGCATTATTAAAAAAGCAGGTAAGTAGGGCAGAAACCCACACGTGCACGGTGCAGGTGTTGCCTCTGCTACCTAGAGCCTGGCACTGCGAGCACAGGTCACAGAAACAGGCTGGCTGCAGGCTCCAGGAGCACAGAGAACAAGCTGTGAGTGAAGCTGAATCCAGCCAGCCCGGGCCTCAGCCATGCTGCTGACTAATCAAGCAACCTCCTTTATTGCCAAGCCCTCCAGCTGCCTCGCAGCAGGGTCTCCCCATTCCCTGCTTTCCTTCATTTATTTTCACTTCATTAAAGGACAAGGAGTGTTAGGAAGAGGATAATGCTGTTGTAAGATGAACCACGACAGAAGTAAAAGGAGACGTTTTAAAAAAAATAAAGGGAAGAGAGAAATGGAGCATAGAAATCTCCTGCAATAAACCTCGGGAGCGTGGAGCAGATGTGAACAAAGAGCTGTGGAGGATGCTCCATCCTCTTGCTTCTCCCTTCCCCCCCTCCTCCGGAGAGCATGTGATGAGATCACTCCAGTCAAACGCACACGCATGGCACAGCACTAAAGGAAATCAATATTTTCAAGTCCAAGAAGCCAGAGCAGCCCAGCTGCAGGCAGCCTGCTCGGTTTCACCCTTTTTGTTGGGGGATGCAGGACTCAGGAAGCACGTGCTGCGTGAGGGGCCAAGGGACTCGGTGGCAGGGTAAACCTCCTGACAGATTTCCTCTCCACAAGGTAGGCTGGTCTCTGGTTTCATGCCTCATTAGAAGGGGGAGGCCTGTGCCAGCACCAGTAGTTTGCCTCATGCTGGGAGCTCTGCCAGATGGTGCTGTGGGTTCTGCAGGGCACCCTCACTGCTGCCACTGCTCCCCCAAAAAAGGATTCTCCTCTTCCTGTCACAGCAGTGGATCGATGAACTGCTCTCTCTGCACACTGATTGAGAAACACACAACTCTGGTGTGGGATTCCAACCACATCCCCTCAGCTCCCACCCCACTGTCAGCCCCTTGAGGCACTCAGCTCTGCAGGGTGGTGTGCCCAGCATCACTGCTCACCTTTCTGAGGGCCTGGTTTCCGCATTCTACCACCTGCTGCTGTCCTTATCCTGGGACTGGGGTGCTCTTACAGAACTGAAGATGTCTAGGACGAAAGAAATAAAGATGAGAAAATTCCCCATTCTGGAGCACACAGTCATCTGCACCATTAACTCATCACACAGTGGGGGGAACACACAGGCTCTGTCACCCAGGGTTGCACAGAACACACACAACTCATCTCACTCCCTGAAACTCCAAGGCTTTCTCCAATTTGTGGACAACATCAAATTCATGGCAGCAGGAGCAGCATAAATTAAGCACAAAGAGCCTGTCTCTGTACTAACCCTACAGTGGGTCCAGAGTGTGTGTGTGTGGGGAAGGAGGGGCTGCTCCCACTCACTAACAAAGGGAGGCAGAACTGGAATTTATGAAAGAAAACACATGGAAACATTACTCTGGCATTAACATTAACTCTGGCAAAGCAGCACAGCAATCCCCAGCTTGCCACTTACAATTCAAATTGCTCGCAGCAGTTCTGGGGAATAAGGATGAGAAATTGGAAAATGACCCAGGAAATACTTTTGCTGTTAGTATGACTGTGAGTGTCCAAGTTGTGCTGCATTTTTTTTTTTTCCTGGTTGGAGGAAAACTGGCTGGACTGTGCCCAACAAGCAAAGGCATTTGCATTCTTGTATAAAGAAATATTCCTGAAATATCAGAGTTCTTGGGAGATGTGTGCTGGACATGCACAGGGACTCAGTGCTCCAACAGAACCACTCTCACAGGGCAGGGCCTGCCCCACCCAGAAAGCCCTGCCAGCAAACATCCAAATGAATGGCTGAGCCACAAACAAGCCCTTGGGAAAGCCAGGAATAGCATGTTTTGACACTCCACTAACTAATGAAAGATTAATTGTATCAATATAATTCCATTTTGTTCACAGTGGGGCAGTCAGGAGGAGGAGGAAGCTGTCTCAGGACGAAGCACCGAGTAGCTGCTTAAAGGGTTATTTACAGATCCAACTTGGCAAGAATTTGGTGTTTTGAAAACCAGCCTTTTTCTAAATGTAAAAGAAATAGAGTTTAATTTTCTCTAACAGCTCTACAAACTACAGCCTCTTTACATGCAACACTGAGCAATAACTCTAAAAAGAAAAATACTGAAGGAATATTAAATACTAAAGAAAAAGAAATTCTGAGGTTTTTTAAATCCAAATCAAAAGGTGCACAGTAGTCACTTATTGCCTCTCTCCTAAATAGCGTGTGTGTCTGTACACACTTGTGAAAGGAGTAAGGCTGCTCTCCCCTTCAACAGCAGAAAGTAACCTACGTGTGAAAGGTTATTTACAACTTTTAAACCTTCTTTTCATAATTCTCTTCAGTCATTTTTATTAAAGACTAACAGTCCTGGCAGGAAAAGTCCCCTAGACATAAAACCCCAGGCTGAAAGGTGTTTATATATAAAGGCACCAGAGGAGCATTCACCATCCCTGGCTCTGCCCCTCTGCTGTCTGTGGGATTTTCTCAAGTACCCACACACATATATCTCATTTGGCACAGGAGTTCCTCTGCTCCTCTGAGGGCTTCTGAAAAGCTTCTTCAGCCTGAGCACTCAGAGCCGTGTTGGCAGGGACATGTGATCCCTTCCCTTCAGAAGTATTGGGAGAAAAATAAGAATTGTGACTGTGTTTGAGCTGCTCAGACAGGGTTTGTGAAAGGTTCTGGCCCAGGATGAGGGTGCACCACTGCACCCTCCATCCTCACAATGGGAATAACCCTCATGAGGCTCAGGGGGACCTTCTCACCCTCCACAAGTCCCTGACAGGGAGGGGCAGACAGGTGGGAGTCAGTCTCTTCTTTGAGGGAACAAAGAACAAACTCTTCTTCTTGGAGCTCAAGAAGAAACTGCCTCAAGGTGTGCCAGGGGAAGTTCAGGTTGGACATCAGGAAGAACCTCTTCATGGAAATGGTTGTCAAGCATGGGAATGGGCTGTCCAGGGAGGTGGGGGTGTACTGGAGAAATGACTGGATGTGGCACTAATGCTCTGGTGTGGTGGACATGGTGCTTGGTGCTCAGTCTTGATGATTTTAGAGGTGTTTTCTAACCTTAATGATTCTATAATTCTGATAAAGCACAGAGCTGACTGCTGGTATCCATCCCTCAGCCAACACTGCAGCAGGCTCTTAGCAAGATCTCACCTCATGGAAGAGAATCAGATGCTGTAAATGTCCAATATAAATAAATAAATAAACAAATGGTGACTCTTCCCCAAAGGAGGGCACTTAAGCTGCATGAAGAGTCCCACTTTGTTGAGAACCACATGAGTGCCAGCTCAAGTATAGCGCACTCCAAAATATGCTTCCAAGAAACTGTCCAAAAGCAACAGGAGTTGTTTTTTTGGAGCCCCAGCCTGACTCCTGCCAGCCCTCATGAGCCTCTGACACAGCTCTGCACCACCCTGTACATCTCACATCACAGGACAGACCACACGTGGGTTAATCCTGAAAAATCATAACTCCAGAGAAATAAAAGGCAAAATAATTCATGTGCTCAGAGCCATGTAATGCCTAGAGAAGAGGCAGTGCCAAATTCCATGATGCACAGCTTAAGCCTGCCTGCCCCAGGGGCAGCTGGACCTGCAGAGCCATCAGCCTCACTGCATCCCAGGGACAGGGACCAGTTCCTGCCCTGGGATGCAGGGATGCCTTTCTTTAGCCATGGAGACAGATACTGTGTACCCCAGCCCTCCTGAAACTGGGAGGGATCCACAAGGATCACCAAATCCAGCTCCTGGCCTGTCACAGCCATTCCAACAGTCCCACCCTGGGGGTGTCTGAGAGCATTGTCCAAATGCTCCTGGAGTTCTGGCAGGCTTAGGGTCACGACCATTTCCTGGGGAAAGAACCTTTTCCTTATATCCAGCCTTATCCTGCCCTGACACAGCTCCAGCCATTCCCTTGGGTCCTGTCCCTGGTCACAGGGAGCACAGACAGGAGCTGCCCCTCTGCTGCCCTGGGCTTCACTAACACAGGGATTGGGAATTGAGGATTTCTACTGACTGTAATTTACAGCTGCCCAGAGGAGCTGTAAAATCTCCACCCTTGGATATACTCCAAACATCCCCAGCTCCCTCCCCTGCCAGCCTGATCTAACCTTGGAGCTGACTCTGACTTCAAAGTCAGCCCATCTCTGCATGCAGCATTGGACCAGACAAGCCCCAAAAGCTCCTTCCAACCTGAAACACCCAGGGACTTTATCTCACTGACAACAGACTGGATGGCAAGAGAAATCACTCTATAGGTTTTGACAAGGCTGAAATGCCCCAGTGAGGAGACTTCAGTGTACAGAGAAGAAAGACAAAGGCAGAACAGACAAGCTCACAGGCAGTGCAGGACAGGAGCACCACGGTACCAATGGACGTGGCCTTTACTCCATTCAGGGACTGAAAACTGTAAAAATGTGAAAGTAATAAATAGCAAAAGCTACAGTCTGGTATCCAAGGGGCAAAACTGGGATATGCACGGAGACAGATCTTTCAGAATCACCTCAGGCACAAACATGCCCCTGATGAGGACCTGTTGGTACAGGTTTGGCACAAAGGACACAATCTTACTGTTGCACCAAATAAAGCCTTTTAGATTTCCACAGCCTAGCATGTGCTACAATGGTCCATCTCCAGAGCCTGACACTTCCACAGAGCTGCACACCAGAGTTAAAACTCCCCTTGTTTTCAAAAGCTGTGTTTCTCCTGCTCGTGGAGATCAAGATAATCTCCCAAGCATGAACTACAGCACTACGGAGTGTCGGTTTCCAGAATTTATAACCTGAAAGGACAGATCAATGTGCAAATTTATTTCAGCAGGATGCTACTTTAAAAATGTAAAAAGCTCAACTGATTTGCTGCCTATAGTAGCAGATGAAGTGCCTCTCCCAGAGTTTCAAACAACTTTCACTCACCGAGATATCAAAAGTGCCAAGGGCTCCACTGAACTGTCATGGGCTCTAGTTCCCCATCACTCCTACAAGACAGCAGAGTCAGTACAAACACTGCGGCATAGCAAAACCTGAAAGCAGAGAGACAAAATGAAAAAGTTTGCATTTAATTGCAGAAAGGCTACATTACCAGCTGCATTATTCATGTTCATATTTAATTCATTTAAAACATCCAAATTTAAATTTAAAGACAGCTGTAACAAACATTCCCACTTGCACTCGCGAAGCAGCACAGAACTTGACACAATTTAAGTTCATCTTGCAGTGAGTACACGGGACTGCGGCTGTTAAACACCTTTGATACGAGCAAGATCACATCAACTGAGCTGATAGAAACTAGTTCAGCTTTTGTAAAATGAAACTATCACACAAAGGAGGATTGAAAAGACTAGACCTGATTAGTAATGAAAAGGAGAGAGACCGCAGGAGAGGCATATAAAATAATGAGTAGCATGAAGAGAGAGAACTGGGGACTCCAAATTATCCCTTCCCAGTGCAGCAGAGCAAACCTACAAAAGTAGAAAAACTCTCAAGTATATACCAGGGAGAAGGAACAGTTCATTGGAAACTAACAGACGTGCAAATTCCTTAAGGAGGAAGATTTCAAGGGAAGTAAATGGGCAAGCTTAGAAATGACACAGACACTGAGAAGCAAATTTCTAAGGGTTTCAAAGTATGATGGGCCATCAGTACCCAGGCCTCAAGCAAGAGCTGAATGAAGGCTGGGTGCCCAGCCAAGCCCTGCCCATCATCACTGCCTCAGCTGCTGTGCTGTGGCAAGGAAAAGCCAAATCCTTGCCTTCCTGCCAGGCTGCTGCCAGCAGCTCAGGGCCAGGAGCAGGACCCCAGCTCAGGACATTTCACACCCTGGTGAGCCCAGTGCTGGGTTACACTGAGATTCACACCTCTGAAGCATTTCCCTCTCTCTCAGGCAGCAGAGAGGCAGTCAGGGCTGGAAGAGCATCCCAGGGCATCCCCAGCTCTGAGTGCTGCTCTCTCCAGCACCGCACAGCCCGCAGCACAAACACTGTGGAAATGCATCTTAATCTAATTAAGTTCTCCCCCCACTGCTCTTGCCAACAGATTCTTCCAAAAGCTCATCCCTAAGGGTAGGCAGATTCAATTTACCTGTGCCAGATTGGAAGGGAACTGCAGGGTTAGAGGGCAGCCTGCTCTGCAATATTCTTCCACAAAATGTGGCAACTGCGGTATCGGTAAAACAAAAACAAGAAAATGTGGATGGAAGATGCTGTCCCATCTTTTCAGACCTCATGAGATGCATGTAATCCCTTTATCTCCAAAGCCTCCACTCCTTCGGAGCGCATAATTATGAAAAGAGTTAGAGCTGAGGCTGTTAATGTCTCTTCTAGGCACTTCTTTATTCCACTCAAGGCACCAGTCACAGCTGAATTATTTCCTGGGGTTGTTTGGACTTCCTATTATACAGGGATGATAATGGTGAACCTTGGGATGGAATCCAAGTCGGGTCTCAGCACTACCATGTTTGATTGAAAGGGAACCTGAAGGTTTGTTGACAGCGTGCCAAGCTTCAAACCTCGCTGGACAATGCCATTGCCAGCAGGCCAGAGGATTTCAGAGAGAAGAGGAAGAAAACCACCAACAGCGAAGCTGGAAAATGGTTTTATTAGGTCGGATACATACTCCACAGATTAGGATTGGGGGGGAAAAAAGAAAGGAAACTCTGCATATTGACAGGGGACTGTGAGAATGATGCTTTTTGGAAATCCCATGGGGCTGCCACAAGAGAATCCTGACAGTTTCTCATGATGCAAAGTGCCTGTAGTCATTGATTTGTTCCCCACAAAAGCACAGGTCTGGAGCACCACGACCACTGCAGCCACTAAAAATCTCTTCTATGAAACCTCTGCTTCAGCTGAGGTATTCTTCACAGTCCTGTCTCCACCAAACACCATCAATGTTTGCAGCAGTAAAGAGCTGTCCTTTACAAATTCCCTCAGGAAATGTGAGGGCAGCACTGTGAGCTCCTGCCTGTCACTCCAGCCTCCCTGCTGGAATGTTTCAGCTCCGTTCTGGAAACCCCTATGTGACCATGGGTTCCAGAGGCACATCCAGTGACATCCCAACCCAATGAGAAAACCAGGCACGTGATGAGCAAATCGTGTGAGTTACAGACTATCCTGAGTTGGGAGGATCCATAAGGATCATCAATTCCAACTCATGACCCTACACAGGATGCCCCAACAATCCCACCCTGTCTCTGAGAGCATTTTCCAGATGTTCCTTGAGCTCTGGCAGCCTTGGAACCACAACCATTCCCCAGAAACTTGTTCAGTGCCCCACCACCCTCTAGGGGAAGAACCTTATCTGAACTCAGCCTGCTTGCTCATTTAACACCTTTTCTGCCGTTTTTAATTTCTATGGTGGAGAAAGAAAAGCACTTTCAGCCTACCTGAGAAATCAGAGGACTGTCAGTGCACTACCTGACTCCTTTTATTACTTTTAGTTTTCACACTGGAAAATTAAAAGGCTCCTCAGATTTCTACCTGACCTGTGGACACCAGAATTTTTGCAGGTCTAACCCACAGTTCTTGCTCTCCAGGCATGCTCTGATGAGCCAGCTGACTGAGCCTTTCCCTGGGCAGAAGCCAAAGATCAGCTCCCAGGACTGAGCAGCAGCCTTCTCAGAGCCACACATGCAGGTAAGGAGTCCAAAAATGCCAAAGGAATGCTTACGTGGGACCTGAAGGAAACTCTCAGGAGTGAGCAGCTTCCAAGCTTGAAAAAAGGGAGTCAGAATTTATCTTAACCAATGGTTTTAGTTCCTTCCACCTCCCTGTTGCCATCCTCCTGGGCAAGACCGGAGTTTTATTTTTCCTTGTGTGTGCAAAGTCATGTTTTTAGCAGCTCCAAACAATACAGCACCTCTGGAAGCATCTCCCTTCATCAGATCTAGAGAGTTCTTACATTTATAGCAGGGAATATCTCTAAGTAACACTGTATGATGAATACTGGTATTTCCATTTGCAGCACTGATCCCCTTGTGTGATCTGAATGGCTGCAAACCATTACTCCTCTTTCTACCAGAAGGATTTTCTCTAACATCTCTCATTCTCTGGAATTAATTTTATCTTTCTTCAATGTAATAAGCAGACTGATGAACTCCAGACTTCATGACAGGCTCCTCACAAACACATTCTTGTGTTAACACACTGAGGTGTCTCGAAGATGTGATCACAAGTAACAAACTTCCTCAGCCCCTGAGCCAAGTCTCATGGGAGTATATATTTTAAAAGACAAAAACACGTGAAAAACTTGGATTGACCATGTTTCCACAATGGAAATATTGATTTTATGACTTCCTTTTGAACACCTTCAGGTTGGTGGGGAGAAGAGAGAGGTCAGCCTTTCAGAAGATTGCAGCTGGACCACCAGACACTGCTGAGCCAAGCTCCAGAGATCAACCTCAGGGTGAACATAAAAACCAGAGACCAGGGAGAGGAACCACCACTGTGAGCAAAGCTACAACAGCTATCACTGCTCCTGATCGTGGAAGAAATTAAATAAAAGCTTGCAGGATTTCAATAAAGATTTCCTTCCCTGTCCAAAGAAAAAAAGAAAAAAAAGAAAACAACCAAACCAAACCAAACAAACCCCCCCCCCCCCCAACAAAACAAAAACTCCAACAAAACCAGCATGGGCCTTGGATCAAACCAAAAACATCCTGACATGTATCACTGTGAGCAGACTTTGCTCTCCACGAAGACTGAAGAGGCTGCAATAAAGACAACATATTTGGCACACTCCAGGAACAGCATACCCAGGCTGAGAGAAATGGAGAGATGAAAGGGCTTGAAATAAAACCAAACAAGATAATCTGACTTGAGTCTGCTACAGGAAGCCCCTGAACAGGACAAATTTTCTGAGTACAGACGTATTTACTGATGAGCCAAGAGTTACAGCTCTGTGGCTGCCATTTCTGTAATGAAGGGGGTGAACTCTGCAAATCCTCCTTGGAAAGATGGGGCTGGACTGTGTAAGAAGTCCATACACTGCTGAAAAATCAGAGCTGCTTTTATTGATCTGTTTCCCACCCATTCAAATAGAAAGAAAACTGTGCAAACCCTAAAGCCTTCCCATGCAGGGTAACACGGAGTGATGGAATGGTTTGGGTCAGAACAGACCTCAAAGATCCTCTTGTTCCAACCCCCTTGACACAGGCAGGGATTCACACAGGATCCTGTGCTGCTCCTCCCCACACAGGATCATGTCCAGAGCCTGGCTCACATCCCACATCCCAGTGTGAAAAATGCCACCATCACCACTGCTCTCCAGAACTGTTCCGAAGAAGTTTGGGGAAAAGTTGCAGGTCTCTGTTTCTGGGTGTTAAACAGAGACATCTGTGACCTGTACCATCACTGTACCTCCACGGAGCTCTCCCAAATGCACTGTAAGAAATCTCAACACAGAGGCTGGCCTTTAGGGCAGGTAAGGTGCCCATTACATACAGAAAAGCACAGACTGATGGATTTCAGTGACACGTGGGAAGAACATGCCAAAGGAAGGAACAGAATCTGCTGTTTCTGACACCCAACCATCTGTGTCACAGCCATTTCGTGCCAGCAGGACTCCCATAGCTAAAAGTTAAAGACTTTAGAAGGATGCTCTGGGTTATAGCACTGTACCAAATCCACTGAGGACACCTGGAAGAAGAGAAGATTTATCACACATGGAGAGTTCTGTAGCCTGATCCCAGCATGTTCTGGCCACACCCTGATGCTCTGGTGACTGGGATCCAGGCCACAGGCCAGGTTTGTGTGTACCTGCTTTTCCTTTCATGGCAATCCCAGAATGGGGATGTGCAGGACATGGTGCACACCACACTCCTGTGCCTGGGGACAAGCTGGAGGGTGAACCTCAGAGACAGGGTTGATGCAGAGCACCCCGAGAAGGCACAATGGGAAGCCCAAGCTGATGCAGGCAGTAAAGAAAGTTTTGCAGCTATTTCAGTCTGCACTGCCCCACATGCCAAAGCTAAGAGCTATTACTGAAAGCAGATGGCTTACAGGAGACCTTAAAATGGGATTGTGCACTTAGAAAGTCACCCCTCACAAAAGCACACAATAGGATGCTTCCAAGTCTTTAAATAAGAATTTCAACAGGAGTACATTAAAAACCAGTGCATGGTTTCCCTATCAGCCCCAGACAGGCGAGTACAGCCCCCCTTGCACAGGCAGCCAGGGCTGCTTTCCCAGACAGCAGTGATGGATGTGGCCCCAGAATGGGCTCCAGGGTGAAAACTCTTCACGGGTCTCTGCTTGACACCCAGTAGATATAAATATGTATAAAATGTTTAATCAACTTTACGCTTAATTCTCTACTGGACTCTATTAAAAATAAACTCTTTATGGGATGGGAGATATGGGAGGACAATGCGTTCCTATGTCCCTATGGAAGGGGAAACAGGAGGCAATGCAGAAGGAAAGGACTGACTTCCAGTTGTGTCTCTGTGACAGACTGTGCAGGGATGCTGCAAGCAGGATGTGAGAATTCCTCAAAGAAAAATTCCCATTAACTATTTCTAGTAATGTAAGTTTGATAAAGTTTCAGCACAACGTCCTCAGGAGACCACAAGCAGGGAAAGGCAGCTTGAGGGGGAATAAAAAAAACCAAAGGGATGGTAATTAGGAGACACAACAGAAATGGAAATGAGGAAAACCTTGTAAAGAGAGGGGAAGGAGATGACCCAATCCCTTAAAGTACCTTGTATTTCACAAGCACAAGGCAGGAGGGTGAGCCTCAGGAAGAGACACACGGGGCAAGGGTTTCCAGTGAACTGGCAGGGAGAGAGGAGAACAAACCAGCCCTGAAGAAAAGGTGAGGGACAAAATCACCACTCTCTAATGAGCTAAATACTGAGACATGGGGGATGATGATGGTTACATACACCTACAATTGCATTTTCCTTATGCTTTTTCTTCTATAACCAACCCTAACAATTAAATGGAATGCTTAGCAACACCCCTTGGGAAAACACACTGGATAAAAACTCATCCTCAAGCCTCAAATGGCATCAAAGCAAACGCTGAGCATGTTCCTGGAGTGCCTAAAGTGCTCTTTTTCCTTATCCAGCACAAAGGAATGACCTTCCATGGAGTTAAGTATTTCTTACCTTCCTGAAATCCAGCACCAGGACAGCCAAAGGGGAGGAGAGAGGGGGGCACGACTCCAGCCATACACCAAGCTGAATCCTTCATAGATCCATATAAAAATCCCTGTCCCTGACTCAACATCCACACAGCCAACCTTCCCAAACTTTCAAATGCACCTCTCTGCCCTCCTGAGCCTGCCCTCTCAGAGAAGGCAAGGTGAAGTGATCCCTATATACATATATATATAAATACATATATATATATATAAAAATCTACCCTTAGACTGACAAAACTCGGGGTCTCCCTGGCAGGAAGCACAGCCAGACTCCCCTCCAACACTTCCAGTAGCTGATTCTTCTTAGGCAAACAAAGGACAGATGAGAAATAGCTCCTACTGATCTGCCCCATCTGCTAAAGAAATGAGAAAGATAAAATCTCCAAACCCTCAGGGTATGGAGCAGAGCCACAAAACCTGGATTTACCCTTGTTAGAGCGGAAGAGGAGTTAGTCTCTGCTGCTAGGGGCACTGAGCTGAGATAATCCAGCCCTGAGAGAGGGAAAGAAGGATGTCTGGGAGAGTGAAGGCTGTGACATTCCTCCTGGTGCCTAATCTGCTGCAGTCCAACCAAGGAAAGAGCTGCCCAGGAGAAGAGCTCCCCCAAACTCACTGCACCCCAAAGGAATTGTGTGCCAGGGCAGGAAACAAGCATCTTCATTTTCTCACTCATGTAGAGAGATATTAATGCATCTATTTCTTACGAAAAAGAAAGGAAATTGCTGCAGTGTAACATGTCAAGAGAAACCAGAAGAGCCAGGCTCACTGAGGATGGGTATTAATTACTGCTTGCTATTTTTAACCTGTGTATAACTCCGGTCTCATCTGTGACTTAAGAAGATAAAACCCCAGTATTCTAAACCACGGATCTACTCAAACAGGAGAAATATCCTCTACTGGGTACAAAATCTGGATACAGAAAAAGTACAACATGCCCATCATAATTACACTCAATTTTAATAACAAAGGAAAGAACAATCTAGACATAGATAGAAATATTAGCTCAGGAGAATTACTCCCAGAGAGGAAAAATCACTAGCCAGCTCCTGCAGGAAACCCTGAAGAGATGGCTGTTAATTATGTACAGAGAAAGTTGTTAGGCTGCTTTACATTCCTGAAGGGCCAAGAGTTTGGACAACTAAAAAATATACTGTGAGGCCTTTCACTGTTTTCTGTACAACACACAGTAGACTCCAATAAAAAAAAACCCCAAACCATGACCACAAACTACCAAAAGTCCATCCTGCAGCTCTGCAAGTATGTTCAGTGTCTGCCAAGGAGCTAATGAAAACAAGGCACTCTCACAGACTGGATCTGCTCGACATTCAAGTACCTGCTGGACATTTTGTACAGCTTATAAAGCCATAAAATATCACAGGGCATTTACAGATTTTCCAGCTGACAACAATATGAAATAACTGAGCAGTCCCAGAACACACCGAGTCCTCTGCTAAGGCACAAGATAATGCTGAACAGATACTAACACACACACAGACACACATTTATATAGAACTGGAGACTGCCAGCTGTGTGCAAGACGAGATCTAAGCTCATGGTGATAGAAAAGGAGCCAAGATTCAAAAGCAATCCCTCAACCCCATCATAATGCTGGAACAACAGTGTCCAGAATGACAGCAAACAGCTTGGATAATGCCCAAGGGAAACAAGTTCCTCCTGCCCTCTCCAGGCACAGCAATTCCCCACCAAACGAGCTTCTACCCTCTGCCGTGCTGGAGGAGACGTGGAATTGTACAGCCATGCAAAACCCTGAATTGTGGGGCTGCGGGAATGACAACATGGACTCCACCTCTGGAGTCATGGGGCATGCCAGGAGGGCAGCCAGCTCCAGTTTACTCCATTTGTAGTAAGAGTTCAGGGCTCCAGGTGAGCAGTGAGGTGGTGGAACTGATACCTGCATGCCAATATCCTCTGGATAATGTCAACTGTACTAACAAGTGGAACAGCAGCTATTCAGCTACAGAAAAAAAAATTATATTTTATTGAGTAATCTGCACACCAGGACAGAAATACTGCTAGCACCAAAACCTGAAAGATATAAATTTCAAGATATAGCTTGTCCCTATCACCTAGGGCACTACATGGAAACCATGGATCATAGACTGTTACTGAACTAGGAACCACTCCTGACACAGATGTAAACTAACAACAATCACAACACGTGGTAGCTGATGGCTCTTCACCACATCAGCAGGTTACAGAACCCCACTTGCAACTGATATTCCAACATACCTGAAATATTTTTCAATGATGCTATACTACCTCAAGTGTTACTCTCTGTAAGAGTCTGACTAATAACTTAGGACACCAGCTGATAATGAGAATGTTTCCCTGGTCTTTTTGAAGGCAGGTACAAAAGCTTTGAGCTGAAATCTCAAAACTGCAATCAGCCCAAAGGCAGCATCACACGGCTCTCCTGGCTCAGGGCTGCCTCACACTGACCTCCTACCAACAAAAAACCAGGGAGTTTGGCATTTGCCAGGTACTTCTCACCAATCTCATGGCTCTGGAGAGCTGGTGTATGCACACACAGAATTACTAAATGGTCTGGGTTGGGATGGACCTTAAATATCATCCAGTTCCACCCCCTGCCATGGACATGAACACCTTCCACCATCCCAGGGTGCTCCAAGCCCTGTCCAACCTGGCCCTGAAAACTTGCAGGGATGGGGCAGCCACAGCTGCTCTGGGCTACAAAAACAGGCTTTGAAATAATACAACTTTTAAAGTCACCTTGTTGATTTTTATAAAATGTACCACCGAGCAAAAACTCTTTAAATATTCAAGATACGCATTTTGCCACAGAAATATATGACAACTCAGGAATTCATGATATACAATTTTAATAAAACCCACATCACCTCAGGCACCCTATTTTCAGTGCCATCAGCGCAGATCAAGAACTGTTAGTCATGGCCAACACAACAGGGAGAAGTGGGACTGGGGCTGCCCAGCTGCCACACAAATGTCATTAAATCCACAGCACTGCCCAAGAGCCAGCAGATGCTCTTTGAGCACAGAAGGGAAAGGCAGAGAGGAAGATCAAGCCCTACACAATGATTACTTTTACACTGACAGATTTTTTTCTTCTCTTTGGTAGCTTGCCAGAAGAGAAGGTGAAATGTCAAAATGATGGGGTTAAAGTACAGCAATACCAGCCTGAAATCATGTAAAACTCCTTAATCTCAGAATAGTCAGGTACTGGAGTGTATTGCTGAGGAAAGTAGGAATCACCATCACTGGGAATCTCAGAACACCTTAGAGAGAAACCTCTAGGAAACATTATGTATGGGTGATCCTTCAAGGTCACTTCTAGAAACACTAAAACCACAAGACTTTCTCCATAGGTACCTCTCTGATCACACAGCCACTGCACAATTTTAATGGACTGCAGCATCTAAGATTTGCTGAAACAAGGAAAAAAAAAAAAAAAAAGAAAGTAAAAAAGCAACCCCAGTCAGCATAGAGAGAGCAGCAGCCTCTGAGCTGCGTGAACAGCCACTCGACTTATATTTAGAAAGTGGAATTGGTACAACTTCCTCCTTGGTCCACATTAAACTCCATCAGCTCTTCTGCCTGCTCTCTATGCCTTCACTTAACCGCCAAGTATAGAACAGAAATTTCTCCTACCTTATGTGTTGCAGCTGGGCAGGAAAGGCAAAAGTGGAGAGAGCGAGGGGCCCTGCAGCAGTGACCGCAGGGAGAGAGAGCAGTGCTGGGAGATGCCCAGCACGCTGCAGAGCTCCCCCAGCGCTTTCAGCCTGAGCTCAGGTAGCCACCCTCACCCTGAGCTGTCACCTCTGCACACCAGCTGGTTTCAGGGACATCAGCTGCACCGTGGGGATGTTTTGTACCACCCGGAGCCAGAGCCAAGCCTGGGTTCCTGCCCCAAAGTGCTGCTTGTGTTCCTCAGAGTGTGTGCAGCCCAGCCCGGTCCCCTGGCCTGGCCTGGCCTCCCCACAGCTGCAGGGACAGGAGGAGGACAGGCAGGCCCTGGCAGCAGCCCAGGGAGGCTCCCACAGCCAGGAGGGAGGAACAGGGAACACAGGCTGCCCTCCTGCTCACCGCAGACACAGCTGGATGTGCATCCCACTGCTGAGGGCTCAGCATCGGGGGGAGGAGGAAGGGGCTGCTCCAAACGGGAAGGGAGGGAGGCCCAGGAACAGGGACACCCTGCAGCAGTGACACAGCTGAGGACAGAGTGGGTGAAAGCTGGTGGCAGGTGCTCCAGCACTGCCTCGTCCAGGTGGGCAACAGGGAGGTGATGCAAGCAGCAGCTGATGGGAACGTGGCTCACTCGGTGGAGCACAGATGGGCTTCACCCTCTGCAGCCTCTGCCAGCACTGAACTCAAGCATTGTAAATGTCCCACAGCTCCCCCCCAGGCACAAATCCCATTTTTCCTGGCAGGATCTTTTCCTGGAGTCAAACATCAGCAGCATCCTGAGGAATCAGAAGGGTGCACCTATTTCCCTCCACCCCCAAGCAAACCGCAGCACTCCAGAAATAGGTGAACCAAATTTGTTCCCTTGCCATGACATCTAGGAGAAAGGACCCGGACCAGTGTCCAGTGAAACCTGGAAGGGTCAGGAGAGGGGAGGAATTGCATGAAACTCAGCGGGCAAAGACTGAGCTTCACAAATTTCCACTGGCATCTATTCCTAGGGTTTCCGTTGTTGAAAACAAACCCGAGCCACGGGGAGGTTTCTGGGCTGTTCCCACTGTGGCAGTCTGGAAAATGTACAAGCTAATTGGATAACTCCCAGCACATTGGCTGGGAGGAGGCACCTCCAGCAGGAGTTTAGTTTCTGACTGGTGATAACACCACTCAATTTATAATAAAAAAACCCCACTTCTGAGCAAGAAAAGGAGGAGAGGCAGAAGCACAAGCTTGAGCCAGGGAAAAACAGTCCTGCCATGAACTTGCACATCAGCTCCCTTGTGTTAGCAATGACCACAAGGACTCTGCTCTGTTTCCTTAACTCCAGTGACATGTTACCAACCAGGCTGTGGAGCTGCAGGGGTCACTTCCCTCTGCTGATCAAGTCAGGAAGCCAAGAGCTTTAGACTCCTCTCCAGTGGCTCAGACATCACCTGTCCATCTGGCCTTTTGGACGAGGCTATCACACAAACAGCAGAGGCAGCAAAACGGATGTTCATTCTTTTCCTTCAGTTCTTCATTCTTTTCCTTCAGTTCTCTGCCAAATTCTCGATTTTTTGCTCAGGATGAGTCTGCATAAAAGCGTGTGATTCAGCCCAGTAAGAGCAGAGGCACAGGCACAAACTCTGCTTAAATCCCTGCTGGAGAGGCAGAAACATTTGGAAGGTGCCTGAGTGAACCCTGCAGACTGCAAACTGCTTATCACAGTGTCTCAATCTCCTAGAGGTGGTGTGTGTAAGAAACCTTGGTAAAAGAGCTAAGTATAACTCTGTTTTTTTGAGGGAATTGAATGAAGATAGAGATTTCTGGGAATTATGTGTTTTCAGCACCAGTGAGCTCCCTGTACTGATCTCTCCTGCTGCTCACAGTTGAAACCACCCCTGAAATGTCTTTCTAAGGGAGACTGCAACCCAGGACAGAGCACAAATTTGCAAAGAGGAGGAGGTGCTGCTCTCCAGTGTTCAGGTGCCCCCCCACCAGATACCATTCTGACACCACAGATCACTAGATCTGTTCCCTCCAAGCCCGGTGAGACCTGGGGATACACAGGGACATTTTCTTGTGCTGCCTGCTGCTCTCAGACTTGCACTATCAGGTTAAACGTAGTGCAGATGTTTTAGAACAGGTTCCACTGGTAGATATTTAAGCTGGATAAGAAAGTAGTTTTTTATAACTGTATTAAACCCAGAAAAAGCATTTCCTTTAGGATTAGGCTGTGTTATCCTGCAAATAAAGCGGGATGAAGCATTCATATCCCAGGCTGGAGCACAGGTGCTACACCAGGATGTAGTGCTGGGGTGAAGGAGGGGTCAGAGTTACAGTTCTGCTACACTGAGAGTTCAGCTGTGGAGATGATTTTTACCTTGGCATGTCTCTGAATTACATACCTGCAGGACATTAACCACCTCAAGAGAGAAGCTGGCAGCTAGAGCTGCTACTCTGTCCTCAGTGCATCTTCCCTCACTTCTGAGTGACCCCCTCCTTGCCAAGAAACTTCTCAAACATAAATGGATGCATAAATGACTCAACATCTTCTTGTCTCATGGCAAAAACTGAATGGCAGTAGCAGGCAAGGAAAAGAAAAGGAGAGAAGACAGGGTGCTAGATGCAAACATTGCAGCTCAAACACGAGCCCCAAACACGCCAAGGTTTAACTCAGCACAGCTCCAAGCTCACGTTGCTGCTCCAGATTTGCAAACAGGAGCTCACCGAGCACGCCAAGTCCTCTGTCCCACACACAGAGTTAAAAGCACAAACACGAAAACATGAATGATCTGCATCCCTTGTCACGGAACAGTGCTGAGACACAGCCCCAAACGGGGTCAGTTGGGCCCAGTTTATCATAACTGCTCTGCAGAAACCCCTCTGACACAGTCCTACCCTACTGACCACAGCACTTCAGGTGAAGTCAGAGGTCAGCTAGGCTGACATGCCCATGCAAGATCAGAGAAACTGATCTTGCTTAGCTTAGGGAGAAGGAAAAAAAAAGCCTTCAAATGCTTCTAACTGAGCTGCAGACACGTAGGAGGTGCAGTGATGTGGGGAGGAGGGTGTTCTCCATGAGCTCTGGACATCAGAAAAAGAACAGGTTTAAAGTGCAAGACAAAGATTTAGATTAAACACCCCAAAAAATCTCTCCAACGATGAGGAGGCCTAACTGTTGGCATACATCACCTGCACAGGATGTGGAATTGCCAGCACACAGAATCTTAGAAGACCTATTACTCAGGTGTAGAAGCATTCCTGAACTTACCCAGGGTTGGGAAAGAACCAGGATATCTCTGGAGGTCCCCCATGTCTAAGATTATGAAACAAAGTTTCAGACATTCCTTTAAGTTAGACATAGGGCAGGGACACAGCTCTCAGAGCTCTCCTGTCCAGACTGAAGCACAGCTATTTGGTGAATAAGATCATCATTTAATATCCTAACAGCATCTTCTACTTATAGGCACCATACAGCCCTGCAAAATTCATCAGGTTTCCACAGAGGTGCCTCAAGAAAAACATATTATCAAGATGCAGAATTGTCACTCACTAAGATGTAAATACCAAACCAGGAGGACCAAGACTCAGCACATCTATCACAAACAGAACACACTCAAACTTTTAATTAAATAAATAGTTTAAATAGCACAGAAATACCTTTATTTCCCTTGTGGCCATTGCAAGAGACTCTCCGATTTCCATCTGCATTTTCATACCATCTACTGGGCAGATCCTGAACTACCCACCAGCACATGCAGGGCTGTGTACCACGGCAGCTTGTCCCAAGCTGAGAACTTCCACGAGCCAAATTTTGTTCCCCAAATTAACACCACGCCACATGCTGCTGCCTGAGACGAAGCACAAGGAATGAAACCACCATCCCATACTCCAAATATTCCCAGCGAACGCATATGGACAGCACAGTCTGGCCAGCAGAAGCTGAGAGAGAGCAAGAGGAGAGAGGAAAGCGAGAGGAGGCCCAGCCTGCAGCCGGCACCCAGGGGATGAACCGAGGTGGGAGAACATTTTCCCCCAATATTACTGGCTGCGAACTGCAGCGACCACATGGCTGTTGCCAGCCACTCAGTGCACGCTGTTTACTGTAAACAACAACAGTAAACACAAACTCAGCCAAAAAATCAAAGCCGGGGACCCCAGAGCTGGGTCTCCACATCCCGACGTTCCCCATGGAAATAATTAGTTTCATGTTCAGCTGCTGAACCTAAACCATCCGAGGCCCAAGGGAGCCAAGCTGCTCAGTTCATCCCAAACTCAGGCCGTCTGTTCGGATTTGCCAGCTCTACCTTCAGTCATCCAGACTCCAAAGTGCTGCCACAGTTTTTGCTTCAAAGAGCTTGCGGATGAAACCAGCGCGGCAGGAGCCAGGTTTATTTTTCAACACCGGGGTTATTTTTCAACATCTCACTGTGCACGAAACGCTCCAATCTTGTCTCACCTCCCAGCTCTACCCCAGCACACGGCTCGGGGCGGCTGCGAAGGAGAAGCAGCTTTTCCCCAGGCATGGTGGTGATGGGGGCACTGCCCCGGGCTCACCCCTGTTACCTCCAGCAGCAGGACCAGCTCGGAGCACGGCGGTCCAGCTGCACACACCCCCCGGGTGACAGGAGGGTGGCACCGAGCCGCCCAGGGCTCCTGGGGGAGGAAGGGCACAGCGTCCCCCCGCAGCTGGGGCCAGCTCCTGCCAACCTCCGGCAGCTCCGGTCCCGCTTCCCCTTTCCTGCCAGGAGCGGCCGGCTGATACCGAGCTGGGGATGGAGGGCGGCTCCGGCCGGCCCGAGAACCGCTCCGAGGCCTCGGGGCGAGGCGGGACCGCGGCTGCCCGAGGCCCTGCCCGGGGACAGCCGGCAGAACAACAAAGCCCGGGAAGAGGCTTCCCCGGGGAGGCACAGCCCGGCCGGGGCAGCCGCGGAGCCCCCGGGAGAGAGCCGGTCCCGGACGGGCGACAGCAGGTGCGGGCGGTGACAGCCGCCCCCAGCCCGGGCACCGCGCGGAGGCGGCGGCCGGGCCGCGCTGACAGCAGGGATGAGATCCGGGCCGGGCTGCGGGCCCGACCCTCGCCCGATCCCCGCAGCGCCTCTCCGCGCCGGGCCGGACCGAGCCCAGCCGAGCCGCCCGGCCCGGGCCGCCCCCCTCACCTGCGCGGCCGCCGAGCGCTGGCGCTGCTCAGTCCCTCGCCGCCGCCGCCGCCGCCGCCATGTTCGCGCTGCGCAGGGAGGCGGGGAGGGAACGGCAGGGAGCGAGGGGGAGCGGCGGGGGAGCGGGGAGGAGGGACCGGCGGCACGGAACGGCACGGCACGGCACGGCCCCGCGTCAGCCCCCGCCGCCGGGACGGCTCCGGCCAGCGCCGGGGCTGCGGCGGCTCAGCGAACGGGGTAGTCGGTGCGGCTCCGCTCGGCTCGGTTCGGCTCGGCTCGGCTCGGCTCCTGTTTGGTTCGGCACAGCTCGGCTCGGCCCGGCTCCTCTCGGGTCTGCCGGGCTCGGCTGGATTCGGCTCGGCCCGGCTCCTCTCGGGTCTGCTCGGCTGGACTCGGCTCGGCCCGGCTCCTCTCGGGTCTGCTCGGCTCCTCTCGGCTCGGCCCTCACAAACCCCCACACGGTCGCTGCGCCCCGCGGGCAGCCCCCGGCCCCTCAGGGACAGACCCCCGTCCCCACCGCGCAGTCTGGGCGCGGGGCACACCCGCAGAGTCATCACCGTGCCTGGGGAGGAACCCCTGTGCCCTCAAGGGACCCCCCCAGGCACAGGGCAGACCCCCAGCCATGATCTTCAGCCTGGGGACAGCCATCCCCACGCACTCTCAGAGCTCTTTGGGAACAGGGCAGATTCCCAGTGTGAGCTCCAGCCTGGGGACAGCCATCCCCACGCACTCTCAGAGCTCTTTGGGCACAGGGCAGGCTCCCAGTGTGTGCTCCAGCCTGCGGACAGCCATCCCCATGCACTCTCAGAACCCTCTGGGCACAGGGCAGATTCCCAGTGTAAGCTCCAGTCTGCGGACAGACTCCCCTGTGCCATCCCAGCACCCCTGGGACAGGACAGACTTGCTCCACCTGTGAGCCCCAGCCTTGGCATAGGCATCCCACACCCACCCAGGACACATGGGCACAGGGCAGACCCCTGCCCTGATCTCCACACCTGGGAGTGGGTGCCCCAGTGCCCAGCCAGGAGCCTCTGGGCATAGGGCAGAACCCCACTGCGACCTGCTGGACACCCCCTGTTCCCACCAGGGACCCCCTGGGCACTGCAGAGTGATGCCCATCCTTGTCTGGCTCCCCACTGGGGACAACCAGGACTGGGGTGTGCTCCACACAGCACAGCCAAATGCAGGGGACAGGCAATCCCCAGATATTCAAGTGAATGGTCAGAGAGTCTAAAGCATCTCTGGGGTTGACCTGGGTCTCATGACCCAGGTATTTCAGAGGGGCAGTGGAGACACTAAAGAACCACAGAATAGTTTGGGTTGGAAGAGAAAAAGATGATCCAGTTCTGCCTCTGGCAGGGACACCTTCTACTGTCCCAGGTTGCTTCAAGCCCCGTCCAACCTGGCTTGGGACACTTACAGGGATGTGGTAGTGCCTCTCTGAGCGACCTGTGTCAGGGCCTCACCACTCTCACAGGGAAGAGTTTTTTTCCTAATATATTTTCCTATATCTTCCTACATACCTTTGGAGTGACACAGACACATGTGACAAACCTCAGGGAGAAAGCACCTGAACAATTTCCAAAGTACTTGTAGCGACACGGCTCATATAGGAGTCTCCCCAAAATGATTTCTTGTTCTGGGAGGTTACGTGGAGGCTTAAGTGGTTTAGCTCAAAAGAAGACCAGAAGGAAACCCCCCTAGTGTGGACAGGGTTTGGTGGAGTGTGGAAAGGTTGTTCCTGGAAAGCTCTGCAGTAAGTGTGGCTTCCTGCAGTGAGTGGCTTTGTTATCTGTGACAGAGAGAAGGCCAAGCCGTGATTCATCTGCCCACTGCCCACTGCCTGATGCCAGCCAGAGAAGGACAGGGTGGGCAAGGGCTCCAGGGTGGGAACCTTCCCAGCATTTCAGGAAGGGCTGGAACCACCTCAGCCCATTCCTGTGTTCCTCCCTTTTCCTCTGGGGAAGTGAATGGCATCACTCTGATGGGCTGAAGGCTGCAGTGTTCCCAAGGGACTGTAACTGATTGCTGGACTGGAGGCAAGAGGCACCCTCTAGGTGCTCACGCTGTCCTAGTTCAGATGCTTCACTTGGTTCAGCAGGTGCAAGGCTGAAAGTCCTGCCCAAGGCCAAAGAAACTTGTGCCTGACCAGCAGCTAACTTCTGGGGTCCAGCAATTTGTCCACAGCTCTTTGACACGCTTCTCAAGGGGAGAAAAAAGGGATCAGTACTCTCAGAGCAAAATAAACCTGTATTTGCCCGTCTCTCACCACAAAAGAAAAAAAAAAAAAAGATGAATAAAGACATATACTTCATCGAACAGGGTGGGATTTCTAATAATGGGGGAGAAAATTCTTCGAAACTGTTTCAGAGCTGCTGTTTGGGGGTTTCTCATGTCTTCTGAATGGTGATACTGGCCACTGCTGAGGGCCAGCACTGTCCTGCAAAACCTCTTGTTCTGAAATACATTGAGGGATGGACAGTTTGAAATGCTGATGAGAGCATGCTTTTTAAGATGTGGAGTACTTGGTTGAGGTAGGACACAGAAGTATGTTTTCTTCAGCCTTGCACCTAAGCACCTTCTCTATAAATTCACAAGTATTATTTACACTTCTCGTGGGTGTCATCAACTCTGGTATTCCCTCTTGTCCACAGTAATTGGGATTTCATGATGGAATAAATGCACAAGAGCTCAGAGCTGCAAGATGGAGACAGGAGCGAAATTTCTCCATTGGCTTTAATTTGGAATGAGCAGTGGGATTTACATATGACATCCATATGAGCACCACAGGAATTCAGTTTGATTAATACTACAATGGAAATGAGCCACAGAAAGGGTTTGCCATTTATTCTGAAGTGTTGCCAGAAAAAAACTCAGCATTTCTGCAGCCAGGTTTGGGCCAGCTCCCAGAGATAAACGGCTGGGAGGGAACCCCTCAAAGGGGCACTGGTGCCCTGATGCACAGGGTGTTGGACACACTGGAGCAGGACCTGCAGGATGAGAGGGTGGAGTGGGATGTAAGGCAACGTGACAGGGAAGAGAACCTCCTGCATTTTCCCTTCTCCTCTCCCTCTTCCTCCCTCATTAGGGCCTTGCAGCATTCCAGCATCAAATGTCCTCCCAGGCTGGTTCCCACTATTTGCAGTGTTCCCGTTAATGAACTTTGTTTTCTGCCACAAATTGATCCTCAGTCTGGCATGGATGAAAATATAGAGCATTCTCTGCTTGAAAGAAAAAGCCTAATGTCCCCTGGTCCATGACCTTTTTATCCTGAATCTATTACTTCATAAAAAGGTGAATAAGAGGGCACAGAGATGGATGTAGAGGAGGAAGATCTAAGGGAACATGTGCACCCAGTATTCCTGCTTCTCTCATAGATGTGTTCTTTGACCTGGCGTATTTCTCGGGGAGGGGAGGTGGGAATCTTCTCCCCATGCCTCAAAAAGGCAGGGAAAAAGGTTATTTACAGAGATTAAAGCCCCAACAGTCAGCAGATCACTTTGCAGGGCCTGCCATACGTTTCCTTTTCCAAAGCAATCTCATATTGAGACCAGCTGTTGAATTCAGCAGGGTTTGTCTGCCCAAAAGAGTCCGTTTTTGTTCTGAAGACTTCATGGCCTGGAAAATCACCTTTGTGAATACCAGAATGCTGTCTTGGTACTGGGAAATCTCCTGGCCTCGTGTCCCAGACATTTACAGGCAGCTTTGCCTTTCCCTATCCAATTGCAGTGACCCTCTGACAAAAGTTTCCCACTGCAAACTCCTGTGAGCCCCCAATATCCTCGTGAGGCAAAATAACACATTTTCTCACTGTAACACATATTTATTTCTCCTGTTTTTCATGGCTCTTTGCAACTATTTCTGCCTTTTCCACATCCCAGGTGGATGCCAAGCCTGGGTCCAAAGTGCCAGGGTGTCACTGTGCCATGTCCAGGGCTTGCCCCCCCTGTCCTGGTTAAATGTACCCATTTCTGTCAGTTTATGCATCCAAATTTAAGCTAAAATCCCTCTGTTACAGAGTCACTCCTTGCAGTTCAGTTCTGCTTTGCTCACTCTGAATTTCTTCTCAGAGTTGCTGCTTTCTTGATCCCACCCCACCTTTGCTGCTTAGCATCTCACCAAGCTTGGGTATATATTTATAATTCTTCTGTTATTCTAATATGAAATTATTATCTAATTATTACTTAATATCAGTATACAACCCCTAATTATCTGATTTCAGGCTGTCACAATAGCTCAGTCCTAACTCAGCAGTTATCTGGTAATTCCAAAGCCTCCATCAACACTTTAGGGATGATTGTGTTTGGGTTAGCCAGGCGTAGGTGTAAAATATCAGTTTATTTTTAGGTATGTTTTTTAAATTTCTTGGCAAATAGCTGTCTTGCAAGTCATTCATCAGCTTTATGGAAAGAGATCTGGTTTCTCTGCAAAAGCAGAATTTCGGAAGTTATTGAACACTTGATTTGTTGCCGCTGTTAATAAATTTCCTGTGTCTATTAATAGACTCATATGGGTTTGAATTCCCTTTGTTCCCAGCGCCTTCTAAACATTTCCTACTGGTGCTCTTTGATCCCGCCGGCCACGAATCCTTCCCCTAATAGCTCATTTCTTCTGTTCATACCCTTCACAAATTACTGCACGTCTTAATCCGAGCTGACCTCTCATCCTCCCGCAGGGATTCACGGCTCCAGATTCCTCTTTGATCCATGGGCTGGGAAGAGACTCCACTCCCAGGACATGACAAGCTGCTGGGATGGGTCACTAGCACGGGGGCTGCTGGCTGGGGCATTCTGGGGTTTATAAAAAAATATTTTTGTGTGTCTCTGCTGGCTGGCTGTTTTCCTTTTTCCTGAGAATGTACAATTTTGTTTTCCCCAGCCAGAGATCTTGAAAAAGAACGGGTCGCAAGTCATCTCTTCTTATGTTTTCTTCATAGTTTATTATTTCTTATCATCACATTCTGTTCCTGACCAGCAGAGCTCTTCATTGCAGGTCAGTTCAAGGCACAAAACCCCAAATCCCCCAAATACCAAATGCTGCCACCCTCAGGGTGGCGTGGATATTTATACTACCATCCACATAATCAGTATTTATAATACTTCTCCAATAACTATTATCCATGTTAGAAAGTTAGACTCTACTCTAAACCAACTATAATGTGCCACCTCACTGCAGAATATGGAGTAAGTGAGAAAGAAGGAAGAAACCCAAAAGCCATGTGCTTCCTCCATCTTCTAATCACTTGCTTACCATCCTAAAAACCCCATATATCTAAAATTCTTACCCTGTGATAAAACTACACACTATTCTACTATCTAATACACACTCTTAAAAACTCTGCTTCATTTCAGAGCCTAAAAGCCCTTTTTTTCCATGAACAAAGGTTAAAAACACTGTTTGTCAGAGATTCTTAAAATCTCTTAAACATGCAAAGAAATATTTCTCATCATTCCAGACTCCAACAGGGCATGGGGAAGGGGCAGGGACACAGGGGACAGAGCAGCAGGGACATGGCAGAGCTGGGCACTCACTGCTCCATGCTCGGTGTCCGTGCCTTGCTCGTGCCAAGAGAGTGGAGGGAACCTTCCCAAGGGATGTGGGAGAGTGTAAATCACCTCCCTAAATCCTGCCCCCTGACATCTGGCAAGGCTGAGCTGGGTGAACATTTTCATCAGTTTCTGACCTTTCCGCTCCCACCCAAACTTTGAAACCGTTTGAGGTGTTTAATTTAATTTAATTTAATTTAATTTAATTTAATTTAATTTAGGGGTTCTTATGTTCAATCCCCCTCATGCACCTTTCTCCCTCCTTTCCTTTCTGCCGTTTTCCCCGACACAGCACCTACTCAGCTTCTTGAATTACTGTAAAAAAATTTAAAGCAGGAGATTTTTCAGAAACATAATAAACTGTTGGACAGAGGAAACAGCTCAAGGTATTGATTCAATTTGAGTCATCTTTTCTCAAACCTCCCATTGAATTTCTGGCATTTCTTGGATTCAGGGTCATCTTGGACTCACTGATCAATATAAAATGTTATTATTTATGTGTCTTGCTATTTGTTTGCCCTAACTGCAATTTGACACCTACATATCAATTTGCCATCATCAATTTACTATTTCTTCCCCTCCTTTTCCAGTGAAATAGGATGGGTTCCAGCTGCTGCTCCTCTTGCAATGATGTGACCACTTTGAATATTTGAAAACAAAATTTCACTGGGAAGTCTCCATCTCCATTCAATTTTTTTGACTAAATTTTTCTCCCTAAAAAATACAACCAATGCAGGTCCTTCATAGACTCCTGGCTGAGCTCACCCTCTGATAGGTGTGGCACCTTTCTAGTCCCTTCAGAACAGAATATCCCTTTAGAATGCGAAATAATATTAATTATTTTAGCTTATTGAAGGGATACATAATCAACAAACCAGGATTTAGAGTCCACCTGTGACTGAAGGTTGTGTGTGTCTTTCTGGGAAGATTTTCTTTGTGACAGGACAAGGGGGAATGGCTTCCCACTGCCAGAGGGCAGGGCTGGATGGGATATTGGGAAAAAATTCTTCCCTGGGAGGGTGGACAGGCCCTGACACAGGTGCCCAGAGAAGCTGGGGCTGCTCCTGGATCCCTGGAAGCATCCAAGGCCAGGTTGGACAGGGTTTGGAGCAACCTGGGACAGTGGAATGTGTCCCTGCCCATGGCAGGGGGTGGAACTAAATGGTGTTTAAGGTCTCTTCTAACCCAACCAATCTCTGGTTCTGTGGTTCTGTGAAATACTACTACAACTCAGCTGATTTTCCTTGGAAAATGTTGCACTAAGGAGGGTGCAAGCCCAATGACATCCAAGATTTTCAGACTGATGCTGTGGAGAGTCTAAACCAGGGATACACAAAAGTGTCAGCTGGGAAACTGAGTTGTGAATCAGGAGATTTAGCAAGCCGAGAAAACTTGGAAAATCCCAAGGGTCTGGGGATTTACAAAATTGTCATGATCTTTTGAGAAAGGATGCCATGAACCCAGATCAGATGGTAGGAGGGATGATTGAGTTCCTGCAGCTACGCACTGGCAAAATTAATGGCTTTTGGTCCAGAAAGTAGCTGTGGCTGAACAGACTCGTGAGCTTTGCTGAGAGAGCCTGGGGCTGCTGAAAACATCCACGCTGGTCCAGGCAGTTCTAAGCAGCACCGTGGGGTAGGGAGGCTGGCTAAAAATCCCTGAGGAACCAGCACCAGCAAGGATAGTATTAATGCTGTAAACTGAGCATGTTAAATGTCAGCTGTGCCCAGCTTTGTGACAGAGCCTCTGACCAACACCAACCCACTGAGATGAAGGAGAGGTGCTGCTCCTGCTGGGACTGGAAATTAGAAAGACAGCTGTGAAGTAATTTTAGTAAAGATGATAACAATCGTAAAATCTACAATAAGGTTTGCAGGTGACAAAAATCCTGATCAGGGCAGGTTATGGCTGCCAAACCCTCGGGACCATTAAATAGCCCCAGTCCAGCTGCTGTATTTGAAGAGCCATCCACAAATCCACCCCTGAGAGCCTGAAAAATGCATACTCCAAGATGAGAGACTCTGTCTCACAAAGCATCATTCAGGGCAGCTTCAGAGTCATTCTGTGTATCTGCCTGACACTGGGTTTATAAAAAGGGGAATAGCAAAGAGTCAGGGGTGACCTAGATCCTTCACACAGCGTTGGAAAAGCTATTCCAGGAACAACACAGCAGCTCTGCTGTCAGCCTCTGACAGGGCCTGTAGAAGCACAAAGAGGGCTGGAAGAAAAGCTACAAAATTCTTCTGGGGGCTAGAAAACCTCCTTGACTTGAGGTCAAGGAGCTCTTCATGCTTGGCACAGGAAGCTAAAGGATCTTTGCCATGCTGTGTGCCCTGCTCGTGTGGAAGTAGCTGCAAGATGCAATGAGATGGAGAGGTTGGGGATGAAAATGGGGGTGATGAAGAGAGGGGAGAGATGTCAGTGCCAGGGGTGGCCTGGTCAGGGCCAGGGAAGCTGAGCATCTCACTCTGGGGCTCTACCCCTTCACATTGACCCTGGCTGAAAAGAGGAATTCCTGCCCCAGAGCAGGGATTGTGTTTAAATAGCACATACTGAGCTACTGTTTGGATCTGAAGAAACACTTGTCCTGCCTTTCTGGGTTTTCCTTTCTCCAAATTATTTCAGGCCTGTTCCACCTGGAGGTGGAGTATGGTGGACCATGCTCTCACCTACGATGGAGAGTCTCCACTGAATTGTCTATTATGTCTTTTAATGGATCATGAACCTTGGGAGGAACCTGCTCCTCAGGCTGACAGAGACCTGAGGGTTTCCATCTCACTGAAATCATGTTCATCTGGGGAAGATCATGGTGGATCCCATCCCTTCCAGTGGCCCTGCTGGTCCCTCTCTTCTGGCAGCTGAGTTTTACAGGATTGAAATACTCAGCTTCACTACATTCTTTGGGCTCAGCAGAGGGTGTTTGGGTGACACATAAAGGTTTCACTAAGT
Organism: Certhia americana; assembly: GCA_018697195.1. Lineage (NCBI taxonomy): Eukaryota > Metazoa > Chordata > Aves > Passeriformes > Certhiidae > Certhia > Certhia americana. The sequence continues at coordinate 231,942 of CM031876.1, forward strand.
GGTCTCTAACTGTTACTTTTGGCTTTAATTTTTGCAGTCCTTCTGTGGGGTTTTTTTTTTGCAGAAGTATACATACAGCCCATTCATGTATTCTTCCAAATTAAATAGAATTATTTCCTGTTTGCAAGTGATGAGCATCTCCTAAGCTAAGAGATATCAGCCATTTTCCTTTGCTCTGGGGGGTGAATCCTATACACAGTGATGGTGAGAGGGCTTGGTCATTCCTGTGTGGCTGGAAGTGCTTAAATTCCACTTAGCTGGAATTAATTTAATCCTTGCTCCAGCAGCACCACCCTGGTGCCACGGGGATGCCCCCACCAAGCTTGCCCACTCCCTGGATCAACCATTTCTACCTTGCCTCTGCCTTTCTCTCCTCACCACCTGCAGCAGATCCTTGACTGCACGCTCAGCTGGAAGCCAGCTGGAAAATCATTTTGGTGAATTAATTTGTGAGTTGTTCATTAGGATCACTCACGGATGGCTGGGCACTGTGGGACACAGATCCCACACATGCAAGCACGGGGGGCCCCATGGCAGATCCTGGGCTTGGAGCATTTTCCAGGGCATCCTGTGTTTTCCTGCAGATGTGTCTAAGGGTTATTCATTGCTCATCAATACAGATGAAAACACAGAGCCTGTGTTGGAGGAAGGGGGAGGTTCCTGTGCAATCCTGCAGGGAAATACCTCCCGGGGCTATTTCAGGACATGAACTCGGAGGTCGGGCTCTTCAGTATGGAAATGGAGCTGTTGGCTTTCAAAAGAACTTTTCCTAAGTAACGTCTTCACTCTCCTCGGGATGCTGCCAGCATCCTGAGACTTACAGGAGCAGTATTATTAATTTCCAGGGCTTTGCCTCTGCCCAAACCGTGGAGCAGGGAGTCCCACCCTGTGCAGGGATTTTGAAGGGAAGTGGGGTTGCCCTATTCCCTACACTTTGACCTGTGGTACTGCCAAGGCTGCTACTAAAACACATCCCCAGGTGCCATATCCACACATTTTTTGAACACTTCCAGGAATGTTGATTCCATCAGCACCCTGGGCAGTCTGTTTGTATGCCCAACCACCATTTCACCCTTTTCCCAATTATCCAATACAACCTCCCATAGCACAACTTTAGGCAGCATCCTCAGAAAGCTCGAAATGGTCCCTGATTATTTTTTAAGACCAGCTCCCTTGTTCCACTTAAATTAAAACTGTAGCATCCTGCTGCTTCTGTGAGCATAAAATCCATCAGTTGCATGCACAGCTGAGTGACATCATCTGATCTGATTCATATTTTAAAATCTATAGAGTTCACACATGATGCACTTATTAGCAGGCAGATTTGCAGGTGAAGCGTCATGCACCCCACTATCAATTTCAGGAGGGGTTAAGTGCTGCTTTATGACACAAAAGGTATTTCTGGGCATGTCTGAAGCTACCCCCTGGTTATGTAGAGCATCTCTGTGTGTTTGGGGGCTTGCACTGATCGACTCTGAGCCCCTGAGAGAGGTTGTGCCAGACTTTCTCTCTCCATGGGAACTTGCTTTTCTGAGACAGGAGGGACCTGGGGATGCTAATTTGCCTCTCCCAGAACATTAATTGAATTGCAGATATAAATTGATATTAGGGTAGTCTGGAAATAAGATATAAAAAGATTTCCTGGCATGGTGCTGCAGATTTTTCTCTATTAACATTTTGCAGAGAACAAAACATGGCTCACAAATACCTGCTATTAGTTTCAGTGTTTATTACAGTGTCACCAACTGTGCCAGAGACACGAAATCTGCAGGATGCTGAACACAAAGCCTTGGAGCCTATGGTGGCCTATGGGATGCAGGAGGATGGGCACTGCCAGTGCCTTGAGTTCCTGCTCCTGCTATCCAAAAATTAAGGAAATAAGCTAGATGAGCAGGAGGTGAGGGGTGCTCCTGATGTGAAGGAAGCAAAAACTCCCCTGGTCCTTGGCAGGTCAGGGAAGGGCACATCACTTTTTGACCCAAATTTTGTGGTGGAGAACACACTGGAGTGTCCACGTAGTGAAAATAATAATAAAAAAAGATTCTCTTTTTTAAAGAGCTCTGTCTCCTCCTTAGGGAGCAAAATAGTGCTGAGCTGAGCTTGTGGCTGCTCGTGGCATTGTGGAGTGTGTCCAGCAGTGATGATCCAGAAGAATGTGATGTGTCTGTGCAGGAAGGGCAGGATGAGATGAGCTCCAGGAGGGGCTCAGAGATCACTTTCCAAGGGACCACGTCTGGGAGCACCTGTGACAGCTTAATCATGGGAAGAGAAGCACTGTGAGCAGTGTGGAGCTAAAAAACTGGGGGGGAATTTGGTGAGGGAGTAGCAACATTAAAAAAATGCTAGACAGAGCAATCTGCTGATCAAGTTCAATCAGGATATGGGAAAAATGGAAGAGCCAAAGTAAGGCAGAACATGGGGCAACTCCAGTGGGACTTGTGAGTCTGAAATGAACACATGATGCTCATGAAAAAGAGAGAGAACAACAGATAGGAGATGAACGCCTCACAGGTGCCTGGGCCTCCATCTGCTTCCATAGGTAGGAGACACTCTGAGCAGCCTGGAAGCACAGCTGCTCAGAGGGATGTTCCCCTGCCACAGTGCCTTCAGTTAAATGAGGGGGAAAAATGCCTGGAGAAGCTTATCTTTTACATTTCCAATTTGACAAAATTGGCAGTGAGGAAAGGGCAGTTTTGGGGTTTTGCTTTCATCCTTTCCAGGGTACGGTGTTTTGGTAGCAAGGCACAAGATGGGGAAAGGGGCAGAAAATGCTTAGAAGAGAAAAGGGAAACAAAAACTCCAACATAGGGTAGGAAAAAACTCATTTTTTGAAAGTGATGGAATTGTAATATCAGGATTTTAAAAGGAAGTGCTGTTTTCCCTTCTGGGCTGGCCAGGAGGGATGGGTGAAGCTGAGGCTGATTCTTGAAGAGCCTTGGACCTGATCATATTAGAAAAAAGGAAAAGAAGATGGGTTGGAGAGCTTGGTCTGAGATGGGAGACAGATGCTTATTAGGAAATAGTTTATTTGAGTCTTTGGGGCTGGACTATTTTTAGTGTCCAGGGAGGGAAACTGAGGCAGCAACTGAACCAGGCTCTCCATATGCACTCCAGGCTCTATGTGGTCCTGTAATTTTCTTCCTGATGTACCTTTTATTGCAGAAAAGCCTGTTGGGGACATCCAGAACAGCCACTCCCAAGGCAAAGCCTTCAGTTTGTACTTTTTGACTGAGTTTGGCCCTACAATACCCACAGTTGTGGGGTGGATGGGGTCACTTTTAACACGAGTGGTTCATTTATTGCATTCTCTCACCTGCAAGGCAGAGAAGGGGTCCAGGGCTGGGTTGTGCTGCTGCAGTTCTTCCCAGCTTCGAGCTCCCTGTGTGCCTTCCAGGTGGATGGACAGGTTGGAAGGGAAGGACTCAGGTGCCCCAGGGGGATTTGGCTGTGTGGTCTCACCTGGTCAGCTCCTGTCCCCTGTGGGGCCTGCAGCACCATGGTGCTGTGCCCTCCCCAAGAGGAGGGGAGAAGGCTGAGCCCAAACCCAGCTCTTCCCACCCCAGGCAAGGGGTAAAAGCTGCAGGTTGCTGAGGGAGAGAAATACAGCCCATAATAACAGCAAACATCCAACTCCTGCCTCTTTATAGAGGCCATAAATCCTGACAGACCTTCTCCTGCTTGGTCTAAGGGGATAGCTGAGCTCTGGCTGCCCAATCCTGTCCCCCTGACAGCACATTCACGAGGTGATACATCTCCAAATTGCACAGCTGATTGTGGCACGAATTATCAGCACCTGCTGTTGGGGAGCAGGGCTCAGGCATGGCTCAGATGGTCTTCCCTCTCCTCGTTACAAGCATCTTTACAGCAGCTGAAGCCACCAGAAGCACGGGCAGGGATTCAGGCTGTTGGAGGTGGAAAAAGACACAGTTCCCAAGAATTGATTAAAAAAATGCTCAAAAAAGATAGCTTACAGTGTGTGCTGTTTCAAAACCCAGTTGGAAGCAAAGGGATGATTACACACCACACCAGCGTTGTCCTTCACTGCTCAGAGTGACCTTCCTGCTGGAAGATTTTAAATCAGCTGGCCCCAAGGTCTGAGGAGGTTTCACCTCCCAGAGACCACGGAGGTGTTCAGGCCAAGCAGCATTGTCTCTGGAGCAGAGGGACAGGGCTGGAGAAAGGCTGGCATCCCTCTGAGGAGCAGGGCTCAGCTCTCCTCAGTGCACACAGGAGTCCTGCCTTGTGCCCTGGGACACTGCTCACTGGAGGGTTTATGAACAAACTGGGGACAGGGACTGTCCAGGGCAGCTGAGTTATGGTAGCTGGAGGGTTTGAGCCACAAGTTCCCAGCCTCAGTCCTGCCAATCTCCTGTGGTGTTTCTGAAAGGCTCCTCTGAATGAGAGCAGCAGAACCAGGGCTGGTTTGAACCTAAAAGAAGTGTCCTGCCAGGCAGGGAGGTCAATGGTGACACCAGCAGTGCCAGAGCTGCTGGTTCAGGCTCCATCTTCACCTGCAAGAGCTGCTGAGGTACCTCAGCACCCTGCCAGAGCCTCTGCTTCCAAAGGAGCACACCACAACCTCATGTGTGCAACATCAGCAGGATCCGAGCTGTAACTGGTACCACCCTGGTGAAGATTTGTGAAGATCAGAAGTTTAAGACAGCTGCATCTAATGCAGAGACCACTTGCAGCCTTTTTTATAGATGTTCATATCTGTCTGAAACACCCAGCTGAGCTCCCCACACGCTCTCTGGTGCCAGAAGATGAGCTGTTTTGGAAAAACCAAAGGAAAATGACCATGATACTCCTGAGGACATGACGAGACAGATATCATTTCCCCATCGTTTATTAACAAATTCTTGTGCCTTCAGAAAGTTCAGCTCTGCAGCTGTAAGAGCCCGCAGGAGATGCTGAGTCCCCATCACAGATCTGCTGACAGGGACATTGGAGTGGTGGCCTTGAGCCTTGGGGCCAGCCAGGGGCAGGGGGTGCCCAGTGCCCAGGGGGTGTGGAAGGTGTGGAAGCAGTGCAGCAGCTCCCAGAACCTCAGGAGATGCTGAAGAGCAGAGCTGAGGTGACCTGGCTGGAGAGGTGCTTCAAGGATAACTTTGGAATTACAGCCAGGAAAATTGTGATTTCCTGATGGGAAAGGGATGTTCCTCCCTACGTCCATTTCTTGAAATATGAGAGTGCTGGGAGCTCTCCAGCCCCTACCAAGCTTGCTGAGACTCCTGGCAGTGGCCTGCAGGATGCTCTCCTGCCTCCCAGCTCCACCCTGCTGGTGCTGGGAGCTGGGGCTCCTCCACTGCCCAGCACTTGCCAGGCTGGCAGATGGGCACCCGTGGCTTCCAGGCTCGCTGAGTCCCCAGCAGCTTGCCACGCAGGTTGCTGCAGAGTGGGGATTGCCAACCCACTCCACAGCGTGCCAGATGGACCACTGGGCTGGCAGGGATCCCCTGCTCCGTGCTGGCTCTCAGCATCCCCGGGCTGGCCAGCTCCCTGGGGCTCTTGGCCCAGTGTTGTGGCAGCCTGGGAGTGTGCTCAGCACCTGCAATCATCAGGACTTCCAGGTGCTGCCTGGCAAGGTGCCATGCAGCAGGAAAGCTGTGAGCTTGAGGAACCCTGAAATTAAATCCCATCTCTGGCACCACAGCCGTTTGGGTGCTGCTGCACCTACCAGGGTGCCAGCGGGACAGGGACACTGGTGTCCCCACCCCTCATCCTCTGTCAGAGCCCTCCAGGATGGGAGGCAGCCTAGGTCTCCTGGAGAGTTGCTGGGAAGCATCTGGGCCTTTTAGGAATGTGTAAGGGAATGGTGCTTAGCTGGGAGTCCTGGTTCCTGCAGAGTTCATGGAGGATCCCCTCGGTGCCCTTCCAGAGGTCTCCTCTGTCCGTGCTCACTCTGTCCATCCCTCATCTGGCTCTGATGGTACAGCCAACACGGCCCGAGGGCTGCTGTGGGAAATTCATGGGTCTTTTTCCACACTCCCCCTCACCCCAGCACAGTCTGCCAGGCAATTCCATCCAGGAACATAAGCGAGTTATTGAAAGCCTTGCTGGCAGAAACATCGGGATCTAATTTCAGCGTGTGAGTGAAAATATTATTCTCCAGTGTGAGGGGAGAAGCGATGAAAGAACAAGAGGCTTTTTGAGATGAGTCGGGAACACCAAGTTATACCAGGACAAAAACTGAGCAGCGATTTCCCAAACCCCAAACTTCCTGCAGAAAGGATTTGGTTGTGATTAAACCATTGTTAGGAGCTTCCCTTTGGTCGAGGGTGTGATTTCTGGTTCTGGGGAAATGCAGAGGAGTCTGGCCAAGGTTGTAGCAGGAGCTGTAGGGTAATTTAGGGGTCATGCATGGCCTCAGGCAGCCACTGGGAGAGTGGCCTCAGCTGCTGTGGGTCCAGGCAGGAGATCTGTGCTCAGGCACTGACTGGGGAACAGCAGGATGAGATTGCTCCATGCCATGGGTCTGCTGGAACATGGTCAGTGCAGCCAGTGCAGGCTGGCAAAGCTGAGATGGGATTATTGGCTGCATCAGAGCCTCAGGGGTGGCACTTGCACAGCTCCCTGCCAGGGGACAGTCCTTATCTACCCTGGTGCCAGCCTGACATGGCAGAGGGTATCCTGGCTTGGTCTGGGGTAGAGTTAATTTTTTTTCCCAGTAACTGGTACAGTCTGGGTTTTGGAATGAGAATAATGGTGATGAAGTGATGTTTTAGCTGCTGCTGAGTAGTGCTTCCTCTAAATCAAGGACTTTTCAGTACCCCATTGGGCCAGGAGAGCTGGCCCAAACTGGCTGGAGGATATTCCACACCACAGCCTGTCATGCCCAGTGTAGAAACTGGGGGGAATCACCTGGGCGCTGCTGGGGACCAAGCTGGGCAGTGGGTGGTGAATAATTGTATTGGGCACCACTTGTTTCTCTCAGGTTTTATTCCTCTCTCTCCTCTTGTTGTCTCCCTTTTTCTTTTCCTGACTACTATAATTATTATTACTACTACTATTAAAGGAATGTTTTACTTTATTTCAGTTATTAACTTGTTCTTCTCTCAACCCATGGGTTGTTCCTTAGTTGCAGGATGGGGTTGAATCCCATCAGAGGGACAGGACCAGCTGTCCTGCCCCAGGACTGTGTTTCCAGCTGCTGGTCCCTGTGAAAGGCCAGGAGAGGGATGGATGTTCTGGGACAGTGGGATCTGCTCCGTGGGCAGGGGACAGCTGTGGCTGGGCACGGAGATGTCACTGGTTTGTACCCTGGTGCATGGAAACACCAGCCCAGCCTGGGAGCATGACATGGGATATCCAGGGAATGTCTACAGTGTGGGAAGAGCAAGGCTTAGCTCAGTGCCCTTTGCCACTGGAGGAGGGTGGGTTTGGCAGTGGGAAAAACACAGAACTGCCTTGGCCAGTGCAGGGCCAAACCTGGGGCTGGTCCCTGGCTGCCACCAGGGCTATCCAAAGGCTGTACATGCATGGGTGTTCCCAAAACAAGCAGCAGCTGATGAGAAGGACTGATGTCCTGAAGATCAGGGCCTTTCTCCCGAACTGAAGAGGCAAGAGTGCCCAGAGTTTGCCCAGAGATGCCCAGAAGTGGCTGGCCCTGGATTCCTGGAAGTGTTCAAGGCCAGGCTGGATGGGGCTTGGGACACCCTGGGATGGTGGAAGGTGTCCCTGCCCATGGCAGGGGGTGGAATTGGAAGAGCTTTAAGGTCCCTTCCAAGCCAAGCCGGTTTCTGTGCCTCCATGGGGTTCGCGGTGGGATGAGCAGCCTCGGGAGCAGCCTCGCACCGGTCCCCGCGCGTTCCCCGTGCCCTGAGGACACGGCTGTGCCCCCCGGGCCCCCTCCAGCCCCTCGCGGTCCCCGCGGGGCTCGGGGCGGCGGGGATGGAGAGAACGTTCCGTTTCCGTGGCAACCGCGGGGACCGGCCGCGGGTCCCCACCAGGGGGCAGTGAGCGCGCACGGATCGGGATAGAGCGGGATAAATCCGGGACAGAGCGGGGACAGAGCGGGACAGAGCGGGATAAACCGGGACAGAGCGGGGACAG